>CM041776.1:494054264-494207618 GCA_023374045.1 Limonium bicolor
TGATTTCTTTGTCCTAAAGTGTGTTAATTTGTGTTTTTGAGTGATCGATATACTTTACTATTCATTATGACTAGTAAAAATGCATTCTATGATTCACTCTTGAAGCTGGTGTTTTTGTTTCATGTAATGATGTATTACATGTTATAGTAACTTTAGGAGTAGATTTCTCCTTATTAATATCTCCTCTCTAGTCCATTATTTTATGTGAGACTTATTGCTCATTTTTGGACTTTAAATATTTGTTTATATATGTAAGTTTATAGGTTATAAAATTCCTTGATGAATTTGGCTAGTGAGCGTTTCCTTTAATGTTTAATCTTAGATTTAAACCCTTTGGTTTAATTAATCCCTCATTATTTAAGGTGATTAATGTTTGGGGTACTTCAATTAAGGTCTCTTAATCTATTACCTATATCTCGTCTTAGGTTTCAGTGAATAACATCTCTAATGTAATTGCCATCAAGGTCTTATATTTACCTAGAATCTCTAGGTTTTTCTACCGTTCGAATGTAAAGTCCATAAGAGTGGTTTTCTCGTACCATTGCTCTATATCTAAGTAGTGTTCTTAGATTAATCGGATAATGTAATTTATCATTATTGGCCACAATGACGTTTTCTGGATACGTCTCTTATCTTAACATAAGATAACATTGATTTTGCCGTAGTTCGGTTTATGGATACGAACAATTAATATCGCATAACAAGAGCAATTAACCAAGGCATCAATATAACATAATCATGCATATAATATTCCACACATTCACACAATTATCTTATCACACACATCCGAATCCGAGGAAACCCTAAGAGATAATCGGATCACATAACAACATACCGTTCACCGACGGTAGGTGTGCAGACATCCTGTCCCGGGTCCGCACTCTATGCACTAAGATCTGGAATATGCATAACACTAAGTATCAATTCCCTATGATCTTAATTCAATTCGGTATTTTTGAAAAACTGCAAATCCCCTCGGTGATTATCCCTTACTTAATTGGTCGGTATTACTTGGGTATTTGAATGAGTTTGGGATTAGCTAAGTCGATACTTTAATTCATGTTATAAATAGCATTGTTGTATCATTTACAACTTAAGATTTAACCTTAAGAACCTATCTCATTTATACATAGATTATATATATACACTTTTGTATATCCCTATAGTTTCATTACTACATGTTATTCATACATTTGACCTTATAATGTTAATCCTTTAAAAAAATCTCATTTTATATATGAGTTGGTCAACTTGACCTTCTTGGTCAATTAGGTTGACTAGGTCAATATGGTTGACTTGGTCAAAGTACTCAAGTCAACATTTCTATATAATTCACAATTTAATCCTTTCCTTTGAATTATATAATTCTTTTATTAGTCCAATTCTCCATACTTTAACATTATACCTTTATGTCTAATGTTGTATAATATGGTTCCCACATATATTAAACTTATCTCTTAATATATTCAATCCCAAACTTTATTATATAATTGTAATACTTCCATATACTCCCATGATTTTATGTGAACTTCCAAGTTCCTTAAACTTATACTAACTCCACTTAATTAATATTAACCTTATCTTTGTTTTCACATTATGACATTCTCCACCTTATACTAAAATTCATTCCTACCCCTTATATTCTCGCATTTTGACCTCAACTTTCCAAACATTACATTCTTGCCACATTATTTTTTATAACCATACAATTATACTCCAAATAACATATATTATAACATTTCCACTCTTATTTAATTTCAAATCCAAAGTTTATACCTAATGTGACTATTACCAAACAGACTATATAGTAGTCCATAATTATTTCCTCTCATCCAAATATTTTGGTTATTTATGAATTGACCACACTCACTTTTACAAACTTACAATTCCATCCTTAACTCTTATATTATACAATCTTACTAATTTAATTCCAAAATCAATCCAAATTTTCCAGAATATTCCAAACAGACCCCTAGTCTGTTTTAATCACTTTTACGCCCTATAACATTCATATTTTACACTTTAGCCCCATAAGTTTTACAAAACTTACAATTACCTACTAAACTCCATTAAACTCATATTTTAATTATTTCTCTCATCTAATTTGGTCAAAACCCTAAGCCTAGTCATGGTTGACCACCACACACTGCCTTGACCAATATTTTCTCAAAATTATGATTTAACCCCTAATCTTTCCTTGGGTTTTCATTTAAGTCCTTAATATTACTAAAACTTATAATTTGCATCTAAACGCAAATGAAGCCTAACTTTCAGCCTTATATCATTTTGGCACTCCAAAATTTATTTATTTACACTCCACCACTTATATTATGCTAATTTGTTCACTAGAACATCCTTTAAGTTCTTTAACACCTTTAAAGTCAATTTTGACGTTAAACTCCAACTAAATACTACCTAATCCTTAGGTATTTTTATCTCAACCTTATTAGGTGATTTAATACTCCAAATTATCTTGTAACATCAGATTTCTCACCAATTTTAATACCAAACAAAATGCTTAACTTTTAAAGCATTAAACGTACTTAAATACTTATCAACTTGGCCTAAACACATGGCCTTATTACAAAACTCAAACATAACTTAAAATGACATGAAATAACCTTAATAACACAGTTAACTCTTGGTTATGTCATGTCTTATCCCATATTTTTTGGTTATTACATATTTACCCCCTAAACTTTATAATTTGACATTTAAGTCATTAATCCACTTAATTAATCCATCCAAAGGTGTTCATATAATTTCCTAGCCATTTTTAGGTCAATGCTGACCATTTCTCCATAATACTTTCTGTCTTTTTTGGCTACACACTTAAAATTGCCTTAAAGCATGAAAATGTGTTTTAAGAGTTACTTACAAGTTTGAAGCACCAAACTTGATTTTTCTCCACACCACTCTCAGCCCTATATTTAATTATAGAGATAAGTTAGATTTTAATTTGTATAAATCATAAGCTTAATTGATTCTTAAGGAGTTCTAGGGTTTAGATTATCCACTTACCCTTTACAAGTTGATTTTGTCTTTTATTATTCTTCTTTTGCTCTCGGCCACCTTGGGGTTTATTACTCAACTTTCAGCCATGGTTTAAACAAAGGCATGGGAGTAAATTTAGGGTCTAGTAATGAGCTAAACATAAGGAAGAAGCTTAAAGCATTAAAATGTGCTTTAAGGAGAGTGTTTTTACCTTTGGATTTCTAGGAAAATATACTAGCTCATTTTCAGCCAACTAAAGAACAACATGATAAGAGTTATATCTCTTGTAGATCTATAGATATAGAGTGGATTAAGGTACTTAGAAACCTAAAATTTTGACTTCCCCTTGAAGTCTCCTTTGGAGTTGATTTCCCGATGAAACTTGAGTCATCAAAAGGAGCTAGAATGAGCTTAAGCTAGAGCATGAAAGAGGAAGAAAAGTGAGTATAAATACTCTTGATTTTTGGCCATATAAGGAATCAAAGGAAAGGTAGAAGTTTAAAGCACCATTTTTACCTTTGATTAGCATAGATCTTCCCTTGCTCTATACTTGATTATTTACCAAAAATTTACTCCAAAATATGCTTGATCTTGGTTTTATTTGAGAATAGAGATGAGTTTGGTGTGTTTTCTTTGGTTGATTGATGAAAAGGAGAAGAAGATTCAAGGTAGATGAAGATGTGGGTTCACTTTGTGTTCTCGGTGTTCTTCATGATTAGGAACAAAGAAAATGAAGAAGGAAGAAGAAGGGTGTATCGACTGAATAATGGAGAATGAGAGACAATAAGCAACTTTGACTTACTTTGTCTTAATGAGGAATGGATGGCTTATGACTAGTGTTTGGTGACTGAGCACTTCTAAAGAGATATTTTGTGTCAAAATATGCAAGGTGGCAAAATGGGGAGGAGTTTGCCACCCACATTTTACATCAAGGGGTAAAATGGTCTTTTTGCTTCATTTGTAACATTATAACTCATATGTTGTACACTTGGACTTATATCATGTGTTAGTTTGTGTCCAACATGACTTCTTTGTCCTAAAGTGTGTTAATTTGTGTTTTTGAGTGATTGGTATACTTTGCCCGTCATTGTGACTAGTAAAAGTATGTTCTTTGATTCACTCTTGATATTGGTGTTATTTTTGTACATGTTGTACATTTTGGACTTGTTTGACGTGTTAGATGTGTAACACATGTAATTAGTTTTCCTAAGGTGCATACATTTGTATTTCAAGAGATTATCTTACCAACAAATTATTAAGACTTCTTAAGGTATATTTTACCTTAGGTGTTTGTGTTCTTAATTCATGTAACAATGTGTTATATGATAAATCAACTTTGTTAGTTTATTTCCTCCTTTATAATGCTTCACTTACATCCATGTCTTAATATAAGGTTTGATAACCTTTATTGATTTTACTTCCATGTTTTAATATAAGGTTTGATAACCTTCACAGACTATGTATATTTATTTATATAAGTGTGCTAGGAATTTTCATGGTTCATTAATTCATTAAGACTCATTAGTCTTTCTAATCCCATAATTTGTCTTTTATTAGGGATATTTCAATCTAAGTTTGATAATAAAAATCATTAACAGTAACCTGGAGAAGGAAAGAGAGAAAAAGTGGGTTTAAGAGGATCGTATTTATGCTTCATGTTATATTTGTATTTAGGCTAGTGCGATGTTTGACCATGAAAATAGAAATGCATATGAGGAATTGTTGACCGAATATGACCCAAATCAGTAGACACCTCATTTGAACATTTGGTAATTCATTTTGATAATTTAACCCCATCGTCACTCGAGTAAATTCATTTTGAGAGGAAATAACTGGGAATAATGATGACGTACATTTAGGACTTCACTTCCATATATTTTTCTGTCGTAAGTTCGGTTGTGTGTTAAATATACTTGTTATATTTGATTGGATTTTTGTCTTTGAATTCTTGGGCCAGGCCCAAACAATTGGACATGTTTGAACTTAAGCAGTTCTTGCTGGACCGGACTCATTCCAAGCCTAATCGGGCTAGGACAAGTATCTATAGAAATTAGTCTATAGACCAAGTCCTTAGGATAGTGGGTGTCCTTTCAAATTTAGTGGGTCATGTATCCTTTTTGATAGAGGTGTCACCCTAAACCCTAAACCCTAAAACACAACCATAAAACACTAAAAAAGAGTAATGAGTTTGTTCTAGCCAATAAGGCCTCCGGTTCAAAAAATTAATCTTAGTCATCCATTTTCTTAGTTCAAATTTCTTTCCAAGTTCAAAGAATAAAAAATCCAAAAATTGTCTCTCAAGATCCCATTCTTTTTTATGTAAGATTTATCAAAAATCCAAGCAATAATCCAACTGTATTTTTTTAAATCAAAAACTAATCAGAAATCTTTTACATTCGAGTATCATTTTCAATTCCAAAATCCATAAATCTTTTCTTATTCATTCAAAAAGCATTTTCGAATTTCCATAAAAGAAAGAAAAAAAACCATTTTGAAACAAAAACCTAAAAACGAAAATTTGAAGATTAAGTCTTTTAAGGCTTAACAAAAAAGAGAATCAAATTCAATTCGAAAAATCAGTCTGATTCAAGGCGCAATGCCAATCCAATTCAAGTCCAAAATGAAATTCATCTGTCCAAATCCGGCCCAATTCCAAAGCCTATTCCTGCACATAAAACCAGGTTGAGAAACGGACCGCACACTTGAGGTTCTTGCTTTGTCTTTTCAGCTTTGAATCCAAATTCTACATCTATCCTTCCGCTCTTTGTTCCGTGCTTCTGCCCGGCCGTTTCTCAGTCTCCTCTCTGGCCTATTGAACTCTCTGATTTTGGAATCTTCCACACCTAATGGTGCATGAGCACGTAATAGTGCATGCAGAAGTAACACAAGATTAATAACAGAAAATAAAAATAGACTATGAGTCTCGAACAAGAAGAAAAAAAAAGTTACCTCTGTTTAGTTCCTTGTTTTTCTGCTGTAGGATCTTACAATGGTAGCGCTATGTGAGAATTGTGAGTAACAGGCTGACAATGAATACTCGAACTACAGAAATCGTAAACTGAGAGATAAACACAGATTCACGTGAACACTCACTTCATTGACACGTATTAATGAAAATACTCAACCCAGAACATGGAGAACAGGCTCCCCACGTTTTCAACACGTAAAAACCCTAGATCTCTCTTCTATCTAGTGTTTTACAAAGTGCGCTCAAGCTCTCTCACACTAACATATTTTTCTTCTCACTAAAAACCTTAAAACACTTTACATCAGTAGCATAGGCTATATAAGCAACGTTTTCCTGAAATCTATCTAAAATATATTTCCAACGAAAAGATAATATCTTTAAGCGTTATTAGAATTTCTATATAAAATCTGTCTAGATTTTATACAGATTATTATTGAAGATAAAAGATTTCCCTATTTATCTCAACAGAACAGATTCTGTTGGCTGCGGTCTCCATCTCTCTTGCTTAGACGTCAGATATCTGGGTAGAGCCTTAAGCACAGTGTTTGTAACACAGAGTTTTCTAAACAAAAACACCAACAGTTTCCCCCTTTTTTGATTAGGGCAAAACTCTGTGTAATGTGTAAGTGATGTTCCCCCTGAATTGCCGTATTGTTCTTGACGTCAGATCATAATGAACTTCCCCCTCAACATATGCTTCCATGTTAGTGCAAAGAAACCATATAGAGACATAATGCGAACAATAATAAGTCAGACAGCAGAGACAAGCATTAGGTAACGACCGCAGCAACATGGTCACATATATAGTTCTTAAACACCCAAATCATTTCCCCCTTTTTGCCGAATCAAAAGAGGTAGATTTACAGTCAAAAATAACCCAAGCAGCAATTCAAAAATAGTAGTCTACTACACAGTAGAGTCACAGTAGCCTAGACAGCCAAAAGAGGACAGTAAAAGATGAAGAAACAGACAAAAGCTAGAAAGTGACTTCAGATTCAGAGGAGGCAGAGACATTTTGTGTGGCAAGCCGAGACTCAAGGGGCAGAATACGCTTCTCCAGAGCATGTTGATTAGTGATCAAGGTGTTGATCATAGCCAAAAGTGTTGATTCATGAGAAGTAGGTGGATCAGTCGGAACAGAACCAGCTTGAGGCGATGGTGGGTGCTTGAGCTGCCAACCAGATGGGGTGCTTTCAATAGACATCTTGGTGAGAGTGTGTGCGCCCAAATAATGAGAACCCTTCATTGGAATACTCGCCATTTCCGCCAGAGGAACATTATAAAACCTGAAAACCTTGGTCAACCAGAGTGGATAGGCAATAACAGGTTTCTGCCCATTAAGGATCCGTTTCCAGTGGTCTATCATTACTTTGGGCAGAGAAATTTCAAGCTTGTGCTGGAGACACCACATAATAGCCAAGTCCACTGGTGTTACACGCTCCCTCATGTCTTTTCTCGGTGTAACAACTTGATAGGCAAACAGATGCAGCAAACGTGGTAGAGCATCAAAATCTCGCTGGAGATAATTTCGCGGACGAGTACTGGCAGTAACAAGTCCATAATGCCTGTGAACATCCTTAAGAGGCACAATATCTATCTTATGAGCATTAAAATCAGACATTCCAGCCAGTGGTACACCAAGAATATGAGCAAGCAACCAAGGTGATAATGTAATACAAATTCCAGCAACCTTCGTTTGGAGTTCAGTTTCACTTATCATAGACATATTTGTAACAAACTGAATCAACGCTTCGGGATAGTACACAGTCTCAGAGCTAAACAGGGAGTCCCATTTCTGAAACTCGATAAACTCAACAACATCAACCAGCTCATGGGAACGCAGCCATTGACAGTCAATTATTTTTCCCATAACCAAATCAGACAGGGAAACGACCCGAATAAAGAGCGGTGTCTGAGGAAACTTACGCGGTGCTTTGGTAGTAGAGGCCGGAGTGCGAGAACGCGGACCAGAGACAGTGACCTTACGTCTCTTGGAAATCTTGGAAGCCACACCCGAGACACCAACCGGTGGTGTGTTAGCAGCATCGAGGGATGGAGCAGCAGAAGCGGGCAATTTCCGTTTGTGCTGATTTCGAGTACGGGGCCGAGTAGCCGGTTGAGTTGGAGATGGAGAATCATCACGATCGACAGAAGCACCACCATGTGGAGTATTGGAGCCAGCCGCTGGTGATGACTGAGAAGCGAAGTCCGCGACATTGGCGGACAAGGTATTTGCCGCGGTTTTCAGGGAGTGGGTGGTGGAATGTTGCGGAGAAGGGTTTTGAGGGTTTTGATCGGGTGAGTCTGGGACATGTGCAACAGGAGGAGAAGCATTTTGAGAAGCTATTTGGACATTTTGGGTCGAAGCATTAGGAGAACCAGACACCATGGCTGAGAAAGAAGAGAGAGACAAAGGAAAATTCGCAAGAAGAGAGAAGACGAGGAAAGAACAGAGAGAAAAAAAACAGGGAAAGAAGGTAGAAAACAGGAGGAGATTCAAAATTGTAACCTATTCGTATTCTTCTTTTTCTTTTTTTTTGTTTTTTTTACAAATAAGAACCCTAATAAGTTAAGGAAAAAGGAAAATGAAAAGGTTAAAAAAAATGAAGAAAGAATACGGAGGAGAAAAGAAAGCTGCCAGACTACTGTGAAAACTACCAGTAACAAACCCACAATTCAGAAATGACTACTAGAGCTAAAAGACTAATAACATGACCCTAATGAAACAACTAAAGAAGGAAAGAAAAGAGTGATGTCAGAACCATACCTTAGGGAACATTGATCATCCCAAGCTCGAAACGAAGATAGCAAAATTGATCTCAACTCAATGGCTTGGTGAAGATATCAGCAAGCTGTGTATTTGTAGGACAATGTAATAGTTGAACAGTGCCGTTTTCTACTTGATCCCGTAAGAAATGATGGCGGATTTCGATATGCTTTGAACGAGAGTGATGAACAGGATTCTTTGCAAGTTCAATGGTGCTTGTGTTATCACAGTAGATAGGAACAGTCCCAGAAGAAATTCCAAAATCATTTAGTTGATGACGAAGCCATAGAGTTTGCGCACAGCATGCAGCAGCAGCAACATATTCAGCTTCAGTGGTAGAAAGCGCAACAGTAACTTGTTTACGAGAAGACCACGATATGAGACTGTTACCCAGAAGTTGGGCCGAACCAGACGTACTTTTTCGGTCAGTCAGAGACCCACCAAAATCAGCATCAGTGTAAGCCATCAGAGTAGTAGAAGTCCCTGTAGGATAAAATAAACCAAGTTTCGGAGTTCCACAAAGATAACGAAAGATACGCTTGATGGCCTTCACATGTGGAAGGCGGGGAGAGGATTGAAATCTGGCACAGAAACACACTGTGCATGATGTCAGGATGACTCGCTATGAGATACAGCAAAGAACCAATCATTCCCCTATAGACTTTCTCATCAGCAAGTTCAGCAGTAGACTCAACCCCAAGACGCAATGTAGTTGACATTGGAGTAGGCAGAGACTTAGCATCCTGAAATTGATATTTGGTGAGAAGTTCAGAGGTGTATTTAGCCTGACTGACGTGTGTACCACAAGAGTTTGCCGGATTTGTAGGCCAAGAAAGTATGTGAGTTCACCCATGTTACTTATTTGAAACTCTTTTGACATCAAAACCTCAAAATCCTTAGCCAAAGCGGAATTTGTGGACCCAAAAGTAATGTCGTCAACATAAATCTGAATGAGTAACATCTCAAATCCATGATGCCGTAGAAACAGAGTCCGATCCACTGTGCCCCGACTAAACCCTTGGTGAAGGAGAAACTGTGTAAGCCTTTCATACCAAGCTCGTGGAGCTTGTTTAAGACCATACAGAGCTTTCTTAAGACGATAGACATCATCAGGTCGATCTGAGCTTTCAAAACCAGGTGGCTGTGTAACATACACTTCTTCTTTAAGATAACCATTCAAAAACGCGCACTTCACGTCCATCTGATACAACTGAAAACGATTTGCAGCTGCAAAAGCAATGAGTAAGCGGATGGCTTCTATGCGTGCGACTGGTGCAAATGTTTCATCAAAATCCAAACCCTCTTGCTGATTGTACCCCTTGGCAACCAACCGGGCTTTGTTTCTGGATTTAACACCAAACTCGTCAAGCTTGTTACGGAAAACCCACTTAGTTCCAATGATATTATGATTTGCCGGTCGTGGCACGAGGTCCCAAACATCATTGCGCTTAAACTCATTGAGCTCCTCATGCATGGCATTTATCCAATCAGGATCCGACAACGCTTCCTTAACTGACTTTGGTTCAAGTTGTGACAGAAAACCGTGATGAGCACAAAAATTATGCGTACAAGACCGTGTTTGAACTCCAGCATGAATATTCGTAATGATATTATCAATATTAACACCTGGTGCCTGACGAGCTGTGGGAGCTCGTATCTCAGATGGTGAAGGAGCTTGGGGACTATTCTGAGATTGTAACTCAATATGATCAACGAGTGGAGTTGCTTCGCCTTGAGTATCATCTTCTAGTGTTGTTACTGGGATGACAAAATCATCATCTGACTCAGGTGCAGGCTCAGTAACCTCTTCAGGTATGAACAAAGATACTGGTAGGGATTGAGTATCTCTTCCACCCAAACTAGTCTCATCAAACTTGACATTAACTGATTCTTCAACGATTAAGGTCTGCTTGTTGAATACCCTATAAGCTTTACTATTCAGGGCATATCCCAAGAAAACTCCTTCTTCGCTTCGAGTTTCAAATTTACCAAGGTTTGTCTTCTTCTGATTGAGTATGTAACAACGGCATCCAAAGACGCGAAGATGTGAGATTGATGGTTTTCTTCCTTTGTACAACTCGAATGGGGTCTTTAGAAGAACAGGATGAATCAAGGCCCTGTTCAGTATGTAACACGCAGTGTTGATAGCTTCTCCCCAAAAACTCTGAGGCAATCCACTACCTTTGAGCATTGTGCGAGCCATCTCCTGCAAGGTTCTGTTTTTGCGCTCCACCACTCCATTTTGTTGAGGAGTACGAGACGCCGAGTATGTATGAGTAATTCCTTTTTCAGTACAGTACTCAGAAAAATGTTGATTAATGAACTCTGTTCCTTGATCTGTACGAATCCACTTGACAGAACGTTCTGTTTGTAGTTGCAGCTGGGTAATAAGAACCTTGAACTGTTCAAAGGTCTGATCTTTAGAAGCAAGTAACCTAACCCACGTAAATCTGGAATAGTCATCAACAACTACAAGAACGTATCTTTTCCCTGATCTACTCTCTACACGCATGGGTCCCATCAAATCCATGTGTAACAGCTCCAGGCAGCCCTTAGTACTCACAGTAGTTTTTACAGAATGACTGACCTTGACCTGCTTACTCAAAGCGTAATCCTTGCATACATCGAAGAATCCAGCGTCTTTGCTGGCAAACCTACAACCAGTCCTTTTGTCCGTAAGCGATTGATTAGACGATAATGTGCGTGACCTAGTCGACGGTGCCATAATTGTACGTCCTCCACTACAGCAGTAAGACACGAAACATCATGTACCGAGGAATTAACATCAAGATCATACAAATTTCCTTTTTTGATTCCTTGCAATAGCACCTCCTGAGTTAACTTGTTTCGTACTTGAAATCCTTCTGAGTCAAATACAACTTGTGACGGCCCTTTGTCACAAACTTGGGAAACACTGAGTAAATCATGTTCCAAACCCTCTACAAGACAGACTTGATCAATGTAAGCATCACGTCCAACTGTTTCTATTGCCACAATTTTTCCCTTTCCATTATTTCCAAACTTGACTTTGCCACCATTCTGCTCCACGAGTGAGCTAAATTTAGTCCCTCCGCTCATGTGTCTGGAGCAACCACTGTCCATGAGCCACCAATTTTCAGTAAGTGACTCAGAATGTTCCTGAAAAGTTTCAAACAATACGGTTAGCTTTAGGTACCCAGACTAGCTTGGGCCCTGTGATATGTGAATTAAAACACCTGTTTACAGGCGCTTGAGTTGAACAAGTAGTCCGAATCTTAGACAATTTGGAGTTTTTTTGTTTAAGTCTATAACATTGTTGAATAGAGTGACCAAGTCGATGACAATACCTACATGATAACTCTTTTCTATAGTCGTGATGTGCCATTTGAGGTCTGACCTTTGATGTGTTAATCTGATCAAAACCTAAACCCCTTTTATCTTTACTGTTCTTGGTTAACATGTTACACATATTAACCTTTCTTGTGTACCACACTGGATTTTTCTGTGTCTATAACTCTATTTCTCGATTCTTTCTGTGAACTTCTTCTGTAAGTGCACATACTTCCTTATTCAGACTCTCATTACGTTCAATCATAGATGTAAATTCAACCTTTGCCCAATGTGGTAAGGTAGCAACCCTCGATGACAAAGAACTCACAAAGTTGACTTTCACAGTTTGAGTTGAATTAACTAGTTTAGGACCTTCTAAATTTCTTAACTTTTCTTCCAGTATACCAATCTTTTCTTCATATTCAAGCTTTTGTGTCTTTAATTTTAGCACAGTTTCCGACAAAATACTAAAAATTTGTTCCTTAGACATTGAATCTATAGAATCTTTAACATGTTCTAAACATACCTCTTCTTCTGGGAGAGTCTTTCTCCAGTTTTCGGTTGCCATGAAGCAGTATTCGGTGTTGATCTTGGCTACATCCTCAAAGGCAATTGCTGTCATACAGGCTTGTTCTTCAACCTCTGGTTCTGAGTCTGTTCCTGACTCATCTTCACCCCATGCCGCAGCTGCCGTTGTTGAGAATTTTCTAACCTTTTCTTGAAAATTTTCTCTCGGGGGCAAAGGACAATTTTTTACTTCATGCCCTGGTTTGTTACATCTGAAACAAACGATAGGCCCCTTTTTATTCTTGTTACGATTGAAACGTGAGCTGCTCCCCCTTCGTCCACCGAAGATTTTCCGAATTCCGTTTGCTATCAAAGTAATTTCTTCATCTTCATCTATCTCCTCTTCATCCATCTCAGCAGAACACTTCCGAGCTTTGAGTGCTAGATCCTTATTTATAGTTGTAGTAGAAATTGCTCCTTTCAACTTTCCTTCGTACACCATCAGTTCTGAACCCAACTCCTCTAGAGACATTTTTGTCAAATCCTTGGTTGTTTCCAACAGAGTGGTGTAGTGCAACCAGTCTTTTCCAAGACTATCTAGACATCTTTCATTGATGGTTTGATTATCCAGAGTAACTCCTACAGTCTTTATATCACTGATTATCTTGTCGAATTTCTCAAGAGTCTGAGTAATAGACTCACCATCACTACAAGAAAAAACAGATTTAGCTACCAATGATTTGCTACCACACATATATTGGTAGCTACTTTTAAAAATTGCTACTGATTTTTAATGGTACTAACATAATGGTGTCTATTTTGCTACAACAGCGACAATGGTAGCTAGATTTTTTAAACAGTAGCCAAATCGCTATCGCCTGACAAGACTGCTACCATTAGTAGTAGCTATTTTTGATTTCATCTTGGTTCTTTTTGTAAGAACAATTTAGCTACCAATGTTGGTAGCTAAATTACGGAATAGCTACTACAAGATGTGGCTAATTCAATCATGGTAGCTATTGTGCCACTATTAAAGCAGTAGTAGCGAAAAATATTATAACTAGTAGCTAAATTGCTACTAAAAGTTGCTACTACCAAATAGATAAGATAAGTTAATAAAATTGCTACTAACACTCATCACGGTTGCCATTCTGCTACTGTTTGGGCGTCGGTAACGAATATTTTTAGCAAGCATAAAAATTGTTACTATCTTCAATTATGAAATTGCTACCGACTAATGATGTTAATGAGATTATGGCTAATATTGTGCTACATTATAAAAAATGATAGCTAATATTTTTAAGTGATAGCAAAATTATAATTCTCTTATAATTTAAATGTGTGATACGTATATAATTCAATTTTGAAATTGCTACTGACTAATAATGCTAATAAACTTTAGTTGATATTATGCTAGAATACAACAAATGAAAGCGCTATCAAAATTATTATTCTTATAACTTAAACTTGTGATTACTACATAGTTTGAAATACTAACCTATACTACTACTACCATAGTGGACATATTATCTTTTTATATAAATTTTTAAATTTTTATTTTTTCAATATAGTATATTGGTTAGCTTTTAGCTATCAAAAATTTGGAAAAGAACAATAATTAAATAAAAATTGTCTAATTCGTGAAAAATAATTAAACTATATACTACTACTATAATTTATAGTATCATATAAGATATACCTAACATAATATTTTTTTGATATTATAATATTTTTAAGTCTCAAAGTATCACACATATTAATACATTATAAACTAGAGTAAAAGTATTATTATTTAAATTAGTACATATGCTGATTAAAATTTACAAAACTAATATAAAAATAGTAGTAATAATAATTTAAATTAGTTAAGTGTATATATATATATGTGTGTGTGTTTATAATATTTAATTTAATACAAATTTTATTACTATATGACACTTTTATTTACAAAAGCCACATAAACTAAAAAACATAAAAAACTAAAACTAATAACAATTTAAATTAGTTGACGTGTAGGTTAAAATTTGCAAAGTAAGTTGAATATATATATGTATGTGTGTATAAATTTATAAAGTGTTAAAAGTATACAAAATTATAATAAAATGTACATAAATATACGATATATTAATGTTTTTAATTTACAAAACAACACACAAATTAATAGGATTTTGAAAAATAGTAAAGCTAAACAATTTAAATTAGTCAAGATTATACAATATTATATATCTATTAAAATATAAAAATATTATATTATACAAATTTACAAAAACAAAATATATTATTTAAATGTTTTAATTTTCATGTAATGATTTATTATATTAGTATTTGTAACACTATAATTAGACTTAATTATATAAGTAACTTTACATAATATATTATCTTTTTGTATAATTTCTGACATTTCAAAGATTTTTAAAAGATATATATGTATATTTTATATTTTTTATAATTTTAAGCCAATAATATACTTAAATTTTTATTAGCTTTACTATTTTGGTCGCATTAAATTAATTTGTTATATTATATAATCGGCCATATATCTATTTTATTAATTTTAATATATCCCTGGTTTGATCATGTCTCGGTAAAAACTTCCATTTATATTTACAGTATCAAACATTCAATATATACACGTAGTTTCTATATATGATGTGAATAACTATCATGGTACAATGGTTAAGACATTCTATATTCATCCCAAACATCGGGGGATCGATTCCTGCTATGCACATTTTAACACACTAGTTTGAATTAAATATGTCATTGGTATGGAGGTCTATTTATACTCATACGTTGTAAGGTTCGATCCTAGATGTGTACACATAATCGGGCACATGACTCCCACTTCTTATGGGATTGAATGGTGGTGCCCATTGTTCAGTAGTAGTGTGTAGAGCTAGCTTATATACCATTCTAGTATCGATTTTGTTATTGCTATACTAGTAGCAACTTTGATACTGCTTTGCTAGTAGCCATTTTGCTACCAATATTTTAGTAGCGATTTTGTTACTGCTACACTAGTATCGATTTTGTTACTGATGTACTAGTAACGATTTCGTAACTGTTATACTCGAAGCCATTTTGCTACTGTTACACTAGTAGCCATTTGGCTACTACATTCTAAAATGGTAGCAATATCTAGCTATAGGAAAAGTAGTAGCGAGACCAAAGCAAAATAGCTACCGCATTCCAAAACGGTAGCTATTTTTAATTTAGCCACTAGGACCTTTGCTACCACTGTATATCAGTAGCTAAATCATAAAATGCGGTAGCCCGTTGTGTTTAGCTACCAAAAATGATGATTTAGCTACTGATATACAGTGGTAGCTAAATCTGATTTTTCTTGTAGTGCATCCTGCATCCTGAAGTTGTCAAACTGCCTTCTGAGCTGTTTTCCCTTGGCCTTTCGGATTGAATATGTTCCTTCATACACGACCTTAAGAAAGTTCCTAACGTCCTTTGCAGTCGTTATGCCCAGCACCTTTTGTTGATCTCCTTCAGACGGCGAGGACACAATAACTCTTAACGCCTGCTTGTTCTTGCTGAGTAGCTTCTTATCACTGTCATTCCAATCCTGCTTTTCTTTTGGCTTGGTCACTCCTTCTACTGTGACTTGTGGAACGAGATCTCCTTCCGTGACCACAGTCCAGAGGTCATAATCTATGGACATCAGCTGATGCCCCATCTATTCACACCAACATGCATAGTTAAACTTAGTAAGCTTTGGTGCTTTGACATTGTAAGAGCCCATGTCGATCACCCTTGGAAGATTTCTCTTCTGATTTTGCTAAAGAAAAAGGGAACCTTGCTCTGATACCAATTGTAGGATCTTACAATGGTAGCGCTACGTGAGAATTGTGAGTAACAGGCTGACAATGAATACTCGAACTACAGAAATCGTAAACTGAGAGATAAACACAGATTCACGTGAACACTCACTTCATTGACACGTATTAATGAAAATACTCAACCCAGAACATGGAGAACAGGCCCCCACGTTTTCAACAAGTAAAAACCCTAGATCTCTCTTCTATCTAGTGTTTTTACAAAGTGTGCTCAAGCTCTCTCACACTAACACGTTTTTCTTCTCACTAAAAACCTTAAAACACTTTACATCAGTAGCATAGGCTATATAAGCAACGTTTTCCTGAAATCTATCTAAAATATATTTCCAACAAAAAGATAATATCTTTAACCGTTATTAGAATTTCTATATAACAGATTATTATTGAAGATAAAAGATTTCCCTATTTATCTCAACATAACAGATTCTGTTGGCTGCGGTCTCCATCTCTCTTGCTTAGACATCAGATATCTGGGTAGAGCCTTAAGCACAGTGTTTAAGCACAGTGTTTGTAACACAGAGTTTTCTAAACAAAAACACCAACATCTGCAGTGGACAAAAAGGCTGCCTCATGTTATCTTTCCTAACGACATGGATATCGACAAACTGGAAAAGCCATTGGATACTTATTGTGTGAGTTGTGTTCGATTCCTTCTTCTTCCCTACAACATAAGTCGGATTCTTGGAAACAGTTTTGTCGTTTATTTTTTGGCTGTAAGCAAGTGGAGAGCAGTTGCCTGATCAGTAAGCAACGACTTCGTAGGCAACTTGCAATGCGGACCAAGTAGGTATCAAAAGACGGCGGACCTCTAGGCTAGTGACCGACATGAGCGGCGTTGGTATAAGGTATGTTGTCAGCGTTTGTTGTCGAGCCGATAATGGTGTATAGACGAGGGCGAGGACGGTGAGTACAGCGACGCGGCGACAACAAACTCAGGTTCGAAGACTGACTCCATTTCCCTCCTTGTTAGTCGTTCCTTCTCTATATGTAAGATTCAACAGCAGGATTTTTTTTACTTACTACTCTCCACGACCCTGACTGGATAAGATGTGAGATTTGAACCGACGACCATGCCCAAGCGTGATGGCGGTGGTAACAGCACTGGACAATATCGAGGATGGGAAACACAAGCAAGTTGAAGAAGGTGATGAACCTGATCAATCACAGGTGTGGTTGTTCCTTCCTAGATGAACTCATCAGACGTGGCAAAGAAGGGAAATTTGTTTGCAACGATGGGTAATTGAGCGGTTGGGTGGGTGATGATGGTGGCCTGGTGATGATGGAGATATTAAACAAAAGCTGCAGTGAGCACGAGGATCTTACTCTTGTAGCGAAGACGAGATCGGGAGATCTCTGTGTATGTATCTCGTGCATACAACTTCTTTCTATGATGTCCGTCTCTGTGTTCTATGTTTTTCCTTTTCCTTTTGCCCTGATTTGTGTCGTTGTGTCCCGAACCGTTGTGTAGTGACTCCCTTATAGAAAACTTCCAGTGCTGAGGCTTAAGAACATGATTAAGAAGAGCCCCTATCACTCTATTTTCTATTTCTCTTACTCCCATATCAGGGGAAGAATGATAGCGAGACCAAAGCCAAGAATGACAGGAGGGGGGGGGAAACGCGCGCAAGGGGGCAGAGAGGGGAGGGGGGACGAGCAAGAAGAAGACAAACAGGAGGGGGGGAGGAGGAGGACGACGAGGGGGAAGAAGACACAAAGAAGCAGAACTAATATTTAATGTACAAAAGTTTATAATTGTTTTAAACAAAAATTAAGTATAAAATTGATTCATATATATTATTAATATAATTTTTTATTATTTTTAACTTGATCTTTAGGATTAAAATATAATAATAAATTTTGAAATGAATAAATTAATACATATTATATGTGTATATTTTAATATTATATTTTTATATCACTAAAATACAAATAATAAGTATTAATTTACCTAAAATAAATATGTATTAAAAAATATGAAAAAACATAGTCAACATGGATCTCTTTTTGTAGAGAATAAGATTTTAAGAATTTTGATATATTTGGTTTATTTATATCATTATTAGTTTTTACAATATTAAGATTTTAAAATATATTCATTTTAACTATTTATATTTGATATATTATAATTAAAAGGAAAAAATGGTGGCTCTCATGGATTCTTAAAAGGTTGTTCGCCAAGAACCCAAAATTAGAGTTCTTACCCTTTCTCTTCCGCCTCATATTTTTTGTATTCATTTTTTTACTTAAGAACCCATAAAAATCATTGATAATCATACTCTATGGAACAAATATAGGTTAGGGCTATAGATTCTGCTCACTTAAAACAACTTTTTGAATTTTGAAAATGATCAAAGAAATAAGTTAAGAGAAAAATAAGTGATAAGAATGTGAAAATAAGGTAAAAATCACCTAAAGAACAGGGTAAATAACCAAAATTGCTAATAACAATATGTTTGCTCTCTTTTGTTGTTTTTTTTTTCAACAATCATGTTACAAAAAAAGGACTTTCAAAATTTGTTTTCCTTGTTTTTGGTTTTTTAGAAAGAAAATAAACTACCATTAAAAATGGGAAGGATACATTTTTTGTTTTTAGAAAAAGTCTCATTAAGAAAATAAAAGAGGAAAATCATTTTGTAAAAAATTGAACTTAAAAAATACTTAATGAAAATAGACAAAGAGAGCTTCAAAAAGTGCTCAAACCATTAACCTCTTGTACCTTCTTCTTCTTTACCTTTACGCCAATATGACTTCTTTTCACATAATGCATATTTCTCGGTTTTCTGGTATCACAACCCACATAAGTCACCACTACTGTAACTATAAAAAAAAACATAAGTCTTACCACCTTAAAACCCTTATTTTTTTTTCCAAAAATCAGAAGAAATATCCTTTGGATGAGGAATGACTATTTTACCCTTAACCCTACACCGAACCTAGAAATACCTCTTTTCAGTTAATCAAAGGTAAGATTTTGGGGATAACAACAGTCGTTTTTAGATTATTTTTTTTATATAATTATTGGGTTACATGTAAATAAGGGAAAATTACATGCCCCACCCATGACATTTGGTGAAATTACATACTCCACCCACGTGGTTTTAAAAATTACTTTCCCCACCCATGTGGTTTCCATCGTTTTACATCCAACAACTTTTCTAATTTTTGTTCAATTCAAAAGATGCTTAAACGTTGCCGAAATTGATGAAACTTTACATGGATGATGCTAGTGATATATTTTGATCTTATGTCAAATTCAAAATTTTTTAAGTTTAAATGTGACCCGTGGGACCCAATGAAACATGTGGCATGTTCATTGGGTCCCACATGTCACATTTAAGCTTTTAAAACTTTAGATTTCTCACTGAACCAAAATATATCACTATAGCATCATCCATGTAAAGTTTCATCAATTTCAGACAACATTTAAGCATCTTTTGAATAGAACAAAAATAAGAAAAGTTGTTGGCTCTAAAACGATGGAAACCACATGGGTGGCAAAAGTAATTTTTAAAAGCACGTGGGTGGGGTGTGTAATTTCACTAAATGTCATGGTTGGGGTTTGTAATTTTCCCTATAACACTTGAACATGTAATGTAACACCCCAACCGCTAATCCTATGCTTACCGTCCAATCATCCCATAATCCAGAGTTACTCGCAGCGGAAATACTACTTACTACGGCGGGTGACACAACGCCGCTAACCGCCCATACGGCTAGCTAGACTTACCTTACTTACAGTCACGGTCTGATGAACATAACGTACCGAGCTACTACATTACTTACCAAAATACCACGTACCAATACTTACATCAATGGATCACCGAGTATTTAAGTGTATTCAATTACATCCCAAATCAAGCTTCCCAAAAGAATGAGTTTCTCCCGGCTACACATCTATACCAATTCATCATCCTCTCTATACCCAAAAAGGTGTACCCCATGGTACACCGGCTAATCAAAAGCTATAGCCATGTACTACTCAGTACACCATCATAATTCATTGTTTACAATCCAAAAAGAAGATAAAGCAATAAAACTAAGTCTTCACATCTTCATCCTTCGCGAGTACCTGCGTGTAGTAAAAATGGTGCCCCAAGGGGCTCAGCAAACGCTGCGTATAAACTCCGCATATACCGCGTGCTAGCTAGGGCACGCCGACTATTTGACGTCCACTAAACATGTTGTTCATTAGTTACATACATACATGCTTTACATACATCAAACAATCATGCTCAATACATTACACATTCCAAGGCAACAATACAATAACACGCATCTTACTTACCTTCACAAGGTTAGCCAAATTATGCATCCGGGTTAATCGGAATGCTTTCACTCTTTTACTCATTACTTACTTTTTCTTAATTACGCTTACTTACTTACATTCACTTTACTTACTCATTCTTACTTACTTACTCATACTCAAGTTAAGTCGTCGGGACCTCCGGCCCTGGGGACTGCGCCGTCCCACCTCCGGGATTTACTTGACTCACCAATCCGGGATGCTACCCACTTAAGGGATTTGGGCCGCGGACCAGTTTAAGAGTCAGGAATTGGAGCCAACCTCTCGTGACTCCGCATCCTCACACGTGGCCGAAACTATATCGGACTTCTACTCATTCCAATTTAATTACCAATTTAAGTTAGATTGGTTAGCTTGTTAGGAATAAGTTAGAAGTCCAAACACATCACAATCGGTCACAATACAATACATCATACATACACACACTCATATTCATCCATACATTTCATGAATTATACAAACTAAGTTTAAAGAAATTATACATCAATATACAGCACTACATATTCACAAGTAGACATGATAACTCCGATTCGTGCATTTATCTTATTTGGTGACCAATTAGCACACAACACACAAATCAGAGTAACCAAGATAGCATACGGGGCATGAGGAATCCATACCGTTCACCGTCGTACGTGTTTCCAAACGTCCTTCCGGTGTCACAATTCAAATCCTATGATATACATACAATTGAATGATTAATCTAACTATTATTAATCTTAACTCAACTACTTTTGTGTTTACTAATCCATACTTACTATGTCTTTACATTCCTTACACTTATATTTCATTTTACTTTCTTCCCATTACTTGTCCATGGTTTACATACATATATATATATACATATGTATAGGTGGGTATACATATATATATATACTAGTTATAAGCTTACAGTTTTTTTTTGTAAGTATTGGGCCGTCCGACCCACCGTCCGACCCAAGCCCTGGGTCGGACCATTCCAGTAGGTTTACGCCCTCTGAAATTCTTCCCGTCCGACCCAGCACTATTCCGTCCGACCCATACACCTCTGGGTCGGACCATTCCAGAAAGTTTCGGTTCCGTCGTCCAAGTCCTGTCCGACCCACGTCCGACTCACCCTCTGGGTCGGACGGAGTCAGAAACTTTGACGACGGAAAATTTTTGCCTGTCCGACCCATGTCCGACTCACGGCCCTGGGTCGGACCATTCCAGAATGTTTACGTTCTGTTATTTAAGCCATGTCCGACCCACGTCCGACTCACCCTCTGGGTCGGACGAAGTCAGAACATTGCTACAGGTTTTATTTTTCTTTCCCAATTTCACCCATTGTTTCCCCAATCTTCCTACATACATCCTAACATGTTTTTGTACAATTTAAACACCCTAAATCATGCTAATTCATTGCACAATCCTATACTAATTTATACCCACAATTCTCTAAGTTTCTTTTCAACACTCACATTGCTTTCTTCCTTAATGCATTTTGCTACAGATTTTGATACTAACACTCCTCTTCTACAACTCCCTCTTCTAATGCCATTTCTAGCACCTCTAATACATTATAACTACATTAACTATCTCTCCTAATATACCCTCTATCTTTCTCCAACAAAATCTGTTACAACCTATGCCACTCACCTAGTTTTTAATCTCATAAGTCCACTAGTTTCTAAGTGAATTTTGCCATAGTCTCCCCTATATTTTTATACTCTCACCTCATTGTTTTCATCCATATTTACATTATCTCACCTGTTTTCAACAACCAAAATATACAAGCTCCCATATACAATACCAATACTAAAACGCTCATAGAAATTCCTGCACTCAACATTAATTCCCAAGCTAGTTTGTAACAGTTTGTAAAATGTCTTTAAAGGTTTTAAAAGCTTATTTCCTCCTACACATTACACTATCAATACATTACCATCTCACAATATAAGTTTTACTCTTTAAAAATCTGTTACATACTCATTTACAAAGCTACACAAGGAAGAGTATAGTTACCTTGTTCTCCCTTCTAGTTTTCTTTCCCTCCTTCCTTCTTCCTCTTCCTCTTTCCACCGGTTTGTAGATCAAACTCTCTAAGTCTACAGCCCATCAACATACATATTTCAATACCCATTCTAATACACAATTTAACCCTAGCCATCATGTAAGTTCTAATATAGGTTTTAGGGTTTAGGAAATTCCTTACCTTGCAAGGGTGTAAATGAAGCCTGGAGTGGTTCAAGAACAAGATTTTCAACTCCTTCAACAAGCCAAAATCGGCTAGGGTACAAGGAACAACAAGAGCTTAGTTTCTAAATTTCGTTTTGCCCACAAGGGCTAGAAAAAGATGGAGTTTTGAGAATATTTTTACCTCAAGAGAACAAGGAGCAGAAGGTGGTTCTAGTGGTGGTCTTGAAGCTCCAAATGCTCCATACCCATGGAGATGAAAGTTGTTGTTTTCGAATTTTGGAAGGATGGAAATGTAGCTCTTGATGAGAGGATTCCAATGGTATACTTTTTATAATTTTTGGAAGAGGTTTGAGGGAGTTTCAAGAGGAAAGAAGATGGAGTTTGTGAGTGTTTTCTTATTTCTCCATTGGTGTCGGTTGAGGAGGAGAAAAATAGAGAGGAGGAAGAAGATGGGTACGTGAGTGAGAGAGTAGAATAGAGGAGAGAGAGTAGAAAGTGAGGGTGGGGGTTACTTTATGCTTTTTAATTGTTTTTGTCTTTTGTGAGTAAAAAGAGAGTAGAGTGTGTGTGTGTGTGGATAAAATCGGACAGCACACAGAACCCATGGGGGTTTTAAAATTTTATTTGTAATATTGGACACATAAGTTTGTGTTATTTATGTTTATACCCCACAACTTCCCGTTTTTGACAGTTTTTACTAATTTCTCGTTTTCTTGATTTTATTGGTTCTAAAACTTCACTAATATTTATTAATGATTATTTAGTTGACCAAAATTGTTACGAGTCTATTTGACCCGCTTAAAGACACGTTTTCCCGGTTACCTCGAAAAACGCGCTTTAAGGTTCGTTAGTGATTTTAATCCGTTTTAAGGATCCGTTTTCTTCGGGATTTGTTCCCTTATGATTATTTATACTTAATTAAGCCTCTAAACTACTTATTAGCCTAATTAATCACTATTTTTAATTACGGGGTATTTCAATCTACCCCCTTAAGAAACTTTGCCCTCAAAGTTGCTCAAGGTAAATAGTTTAATTGATTCTCCTCATTAGGTAACTCAATTGCACTAATGTGTCTTACTACACCTATGAGGTGTTTACTTCCTTTCACATTGTAAGCATACACACTTCGAGCATCATACACAATTCACATACATAATCCAACATTTTCCATACATACCATTCCACAATACGCAATACACCATTACCATTCACAATACACATTACACATCCATCACACATCGTACCAGTACATTCATACACTACACATTACACATACATACACATACCAAATTCACTTACACTACATGTGCCATACAAAAATTTATTACAATACCTACACACTAAGCAATGCTTACCCCGAAGCAATGCAAACGCAAAAGGGCTCTACCCCCCTTAAAAGGGGTACGACCCGTACCCGTATTGCTAAATACTAGACTATCTAGTCTATGAACAACTGTGGGTACTTAGCCTTCATGGCATCTTCCAACTCCCAAGTCGCTTCTTCGACATCATGGTTTGACCATAGGACCTTCACCATTCGTATAGACTTATGGCGAGTGTCTCTGGTCTTCCTATCCAGGATTCTCACTGGGGTTTCAACATATCGCATAGTCGGCTCGATGGATAGTCTCTCGGGCTCTAAGACGTGAGAAGGATCAGCAATGTACTTCTTGAGTTGTGACACATGAAATACGTCATGGACACGTCCCAAGTCCTCAGGTAGTGCTAACCTGTAGGCTACGGATCCAACTCTTTCGGTGATAGTGTACGGCCCTACAAATTTTGGGCTAAGCTTGCCCTTCTGACCAAATCTGAAGACACCCTTCATAGGTGAAACGCGCAAGAACACTTGGTCGCCCACGGCGAACTCAAGGCCGCGTCGTCTCACATCCGCATAGGATTTCTGTCTATCTTGGGCTGCCTTCATATTGGCTCGAATCTGCTGAACTTCAGCTTGTACTTGCTCAATGTATTCCGGTCCTATGATGACCGCTTCGCTTGACTCATCCCAACACAAGGGTGTACGGCAAGGTCTACCGTATAGGGCTTGGAAAGGCGACATCTTAATCGAGGCATGATAGCTATTATTGTATGAAAATTCGATAAGATGAAGCTTGTCTAACCAACTCCCCTGAAAGTCTAAGGCACATGCCCGAAGCATGTCCTCCAGTGTCTGGATGGTCCTTTCTGTCTGACCATCGGTCTGAGGATGGAAGGCGGTACTCAATTTCAATTTTGTACCCAACGCTTCCCTTGTAGCTCTCCAGTATCTCGAAAGAAATCTGGTGTCGCGGTCAGATACTATTGTTTTCGGGACTCCATGATGTCTGATAATCTCCTTGTCGAATAGCTCAGCTAGCTTTACTACCTTCCAAGTGTTCTTCATCGGTATGAATCTGGCAACCTTGGTAAGGCGATCGACTACTACCCAGATCACGTTGAGTCCTCCCCTGGCAGGTGGGAGTCCTACAACAAAATCCATGGAGATATCATGAAATTTCCACTCCGGAACTGGCATAGATTGTACCATTCCGCCCGGTCTACGATGTTCAAATTTCACCTTTTGGCATGTTAAGCACCTCAATACAAATTCTGTCACATCTGATTTCATCCCAGACCACCAGAAGTACCTCTTCATGTCTTTGTACATTTTGGAGGCTCCTGGATGAACTGACAATGTAGAACAGTGTGACTCTCGCAGGATGCGATCCCTTAGCTCAGCATTGCTTCGGGGGACGCATAGCCTGCCATTCAATCGAATCAAACCATCTTCATGTAGCTTGAAGTCATACTTCTTCTTCTCAAATGTACCATTCTCGATCTTGTGTCTGATTTCGGTTAGGTAAGGGTCGCTCAACTGAGCATCTCGCACCTCGTCAACCAAGCTAGAAGAAGCGAGTAGCGAATTGAGCGAGTGTGCTCGACGGCTCAGGGCGTCGGCTACAATGTTTGCCTTCCCTTCCTTATACTGCAAGTTGATGTCATAGTCTGAAAGAAATTCCATTCATCTCCTCTGTCTCAGATTCAGTTCTTTCTGTGTGAATACATACTGTAAGCTCTTATGGTCGGAGTAGATGGTGATGCTTACCCCATAGAGATAGTGTCGCCATATCTTCAAGGCGAAGACAATGGCTCCTAACTCTAAGTCATGTGTCGGGTAATTCTCCTCATGCTTTTTCAGCTGACGGGAGGAATAAGCAACAACCTTGCCATGCTGCATGAGTACGCATCCCATTCCTTTGCCTGATGCATCATAATATACCTCAAATCCCTCTGTGCCCTCTGGAAGAGTAAGGACGGGCGCTGAGGTCAATGAGTCCTTAAGGCTCTGAAATGATAACTCGCACTCGTGTGTCCACACAAACGGCGCATCTTTCTTCATCAGTGTAGTCATGGGCTTAGCGACTTTTGAGAAGTCCTTTACAAATCTCCGGTAGTAACCGGCTAGACCAAGAAAGCCCCTAATGTCGGTAACAGTTTTGGGTCTAGGCCATGATCGTACAGCTTCTATCTTAGAAGGGTCAACTGAGATACCTGCGCTCGAGATGACATGACCAAGGAATGATACCTGATCTAGCCAGAATTCGCATTTGGAGAACTTCGCATACAGCTGGTTCTCGCGCAGTGTCTCAAGCACTTTCCTCAAATGAATTTCATGTTCCTCTGCTGATTTGGAGTATACAAGTATGCCGTCGATGAAGACAACCACTGAAGTGTCCAACTGCTCACTGAATAGACGATTCATGAGGTCCATGAATTTAGCTGGTGCATTTGACAAACCGAATGGCATCACTGTAAATTCGTAGTGGCCATATCTGGTACGGAATGCCGTTTTCTCAATGTCTTGCTCTTTGATAGCGATTTGATGATACCCAGAACGGAGGTCAATCTTGGAGAAGACTGATGCTCCTTTCAGCTGATCAAATAGGTCGTCGATGCGTGGCAATGGGTATTTATTCTTGACTGTGACCGCATTCAGCTCGCGGTAGTCAATGCAAAGTCGGAGACTACCGTCCTTCTTCTTCACGAAGAGAACCGGTGCTCCCCAGGGTGATACGCTCGGGCGTATAAACCCTTTGTCGAGAAGGTCTCGTAATTGTTCTTTCAGTTCAGTCATTTCAGCAGGTGCCATGCGGTACGGTGCCCTAGCAATGGGACCGGTACCTGGCAATAGATCAATTTCAAATTCCACTGCTCTCGGGGGTGGCATGCCGGGTAGTTCCTTGGGGAATACATCGGGAAATTCGGATACAATCGGTACATCATCACTGAACTCTGGATCTCTCTCCAGGTCTTGTACATAACACAGATATACTTCTTGGCCCTTTCTGAGCTCCCGGTACATAGCCATGGCAGATATGAGTGTGGTCGAAGGATCTCTCGGTCTCTGGCAGTAAGATACAGTAACCCCAGAAGGACTCTTGAGCAGCAATCGATGCTCGGCGCAGAGGATTCTACCCTTGTGCTGCTCCAACCAATTCATTCCGATGATTAAGTCGAATCCCAATCCATTGAATTCGATGAAGGAAATGGGAAACGCTTCGTTTTTGATCTCGATGGTGGCTGATTGATAATATTTGGTACACTTTACTCGCTCCTTCGATGGGAGAGTAACCATGAAGTTCGGTAGCTCATCCGCATCTAGCTTCAACCTCTTCACAAAAGATGGTGATACGAACGTGTGAGAGGCGCCGGAGTCGAATAACACATTGGCATCAATGCCGTTCACTGGGAAGGTTCCCGTTAAGATGGTGCCGCTTCTGCCGGCTTGTGCTTCGGTGAGGATACTCAGGTTACCTTCGGTACCGAGTCCACAACCTATTGGATTCACAAGTGGATAAGTATTGATGGTGGACACAAGTGGAATTTAAATCAACACTGCTCTTTATTGATAAACCAACCATCATACATGCCGTGTCTCTAATACACGTTACTAATAGATTACATGATACTATGAATTTAATACTTTCTAAAGGTAAGGTTCAGGCGTCCTGGTTTCATGTGTGTGGCATTGATTATTGCCGGTGGTGCCGTATTCAACTTGATCTTGTTGATCCCGTGATACATCATCCTAGAGTTTCCACCCATGATTAGGACATCTCCTGATCTCAATACCAGTTTCTGCGCGAGGTCCACACGCTTCTGCTCGCTATACATAAATACGGCGTCATCACCAATGGACCAAGACACTACGGGCACTCCTTGTTCAAGAGATTCCGCTGTCTCGTCCTTGTCTTGGTGTAACCCAAGTCGTCCTTCTTTCTCGTAGAAGTTGACGATACAGAGGTCCGCTTCAAGTGCGGGGATCGGTTCATGTTCGCATTGTTGTGCAAGTTCTACTGCTTGTGTGACGAGTGTTTGAAACTCTGGTGGTATTGTCGGTGGCGTCGCTCCATCTTGTGTTCGTGTCTCCTGGTATGTCTTGGTATAAGGATTCCAGTCCTTTCCCAAGCACATCATTTTTAGCTTCATCTTCGCTCCACCGGGGAATTCGGGTGTATAAAATCCACCTTGACCCATTTCTAGCTCGTTGCATCGTCGGATGATTGAGATTTGTGCTTCGGGTGTCAGGTATCCCCTTAATAAGATCATACCTGGTCGGATGACCTGACACTGTTCATTGGTGTAGTCGTGGTTGGTGATGTCGATCTCTTCTTGATTCAGGTTTACCGGTATCGGATAACAGATACTAAAGCTTCCTATGGTTGTAAATTTCATCTACGGTGAGTACTAGTTTCAACTACTTCATTTCATGCTTAATACACACTTCAGTTTATTTACTCATGCATTCACTCATACAGTTACTCCAATACTTAGACATTCTACTTCAAGGATTAAAGGTTTAGATTATTACCTGGGCCGGACTTAGAACCGGACCCATCACGGTCTATGACATGAAGGACAGGCTGCCTCTGAGGTGCACCCCTCGGAGGTCCCCGAGATCCCAGTCCCTGTAGTGCCTGCTGGGTCGGTGCATCGCCAGATGCAACCTCCTTGCCTTCCCTCTGCCTGTAGCTTTGGTAGTTCCCCTTTGGCTTCCCATTCTCTGGGCACTTGTTAGCTGTATGTCCTAGCTTCTGGCAATTGTAGCATTTGATATCTCTCCCATAGCAATCTTTGCCGGGATGGTCCTGATTGCACTTTCTGCACACATAGGCGCGGCCGTCGGAGAAGGTTTTGGTGACACCGGAGCCAGAACCTAAGGTTTAGAGGGTTAGCACATGTGTGCGTGGATATACTAGATATGATACTTATAGGAATACGAATTAGAAATAGAAGTTTTACCCTTAGGTGGGTATGATCTCAGTGGCTTTGCTGCCACCGGCGCAGATGAACCGAGTTGAAGAAGTTCAACCGGTTTGCCCTGCTCAGCATGGGCACTGCTTTCACTTGGGAATTTCTTTTGGGATTGCTGAAAGAAATTTCCCTTCTTCTTTTTCCAGCTTTTACCCTGATTCTGCTCCTCGCCATTGGTGTTCTTGTTGTTGGCCTTGCGCTTCAGCGCGGTTTCTTCATCCCTTAGTTGGCAAGTGATTTCAACGCGAGAAGCCGCGTGATAACACTCCTGAAGTTTCAGGTATTAGCCGGGATTCTCATTTAAGAAGGATAAGGAAAGACTCAAAGAATTCAAGGAATTTAAGGAATTCAAGGAATTGAAATGATACTAAGGGTTAACCGATATTTACCTGAAGGGAGGTAAATCGTGTGTAGCCCATACCGTACCGAAGGCGATGGCTCAGACCGCCATAGAAGCGATCGACCAACACCTGGCCGGTGTATCCTAGATCAGGGAGAAGACGGAGAATGGAAGTGAAGGTGCGGTAGTACTCATCCACAGACATCTTGTCTGTCATCTTCAAGGCATCTAGCTCTAGCCTTTTCTTAGTCTTTACGTGTTCTGGATAGTACTTGGATCGGAGGAGTGATGCAAAAGACTCCCAATCGAATGTGGGGTCGTTGACGTGCTCGTGCTTGACTAGCTTCCACCAATCCATGGCTGCATCTTTCAGATAATAAGCAGCAACTCTGACTCAAACTCCAGCAGGAGCTTCGAGGGTTTCGAATGCCGTCTCCATCTCGGAGATGTAGGCTTCGAGCTTAGCCGGATCACTCTCGCCCCTAAAGCAAGGAGGGCGGAGTTCCGCTACAGCTTTTACCCAGTTCGCTTCTCTGGGTGGCGGAGGAGGGATTGGTCCCGCTTGGTTCTGTTGGTTTTGCTGGTTTTGTTGCATTGCTTGGATTACTTGGGGTAGCATCTGTGCTACCGTGGCGGCGACGATCTCAGCTATCGTCTGCGCGCCGGGTCCGTCATTGCCCCCTCCTCTAGGGCGACCTGGACCTCTTCCTGACATCTGAACATTTAGCAGTTACATTAGGCTCCGCAAGATATGACTCAAAGGTCTTGGAATTTAAGCAAGGTATCATTCCTAAGAACGTCAAGGGTATCCGTTGTTAACAACGGTAGTTCCTAGTTAGGTTTCTAAGTATCCGTCTTAAGACGGTTGAAATCCTAACTCGGTAATCCCTATGCTCGGTAACTAAGGACATCAGAGCGTAACTACGCTCTGATACCACTTTTTGTAACACCCCAACCGCTAATCCTATGCTTACCGTCCAATCATCCCATAATCCAGAGTTACTCGCAGCGGAAATACTACTTACTACGGCGGGTGATACAACGCCGCTAACCGCCCATACGGCTAGCTAGGCTTACCTTACTTACAGTCACGGTCTGATGAACATAACGTACCGAGCTACTACATTACTTACCAAAATACCACGTACCAATGCTTACATCAATGGATCACCGAGTATTTAAGTGTATTCAATTACATCCCAAATCAAGCTTCCCAAAAGAATGAGTTTCTCCCGGCTACGCATCTATACCAATTCATCATCCTCTCTATACCCAAAAAGGTGTGCCCCATGGTACACCGGCTAATCAAAAGCTATAGCCATGTACTACTCAGTACACCATCATAATTCATTGTTTACAATCCAAAAAGAAGATAAAGCAATAAAACTAAGTCTTCACATCTTCATCCTTCACGAGTACCTGCGTGTAGTAAAAATGGTGCCCCAAGGGGCTCAGCAAACGCTGCGTATAAACTCCGCATATACCGCGTGCTAGCTAGGGCACGCCGACTATTTGACGTCCACTAAACATGCTGTTCATTAGTTACATACATACATTCTTTACATACATCAAACAATCATGCTCAATACATTACACATTCCAAGGCAACAATACAATAACACGCATCTTACTTACCTTCACAAGGTTAGCCAAATTATGCATCCGGGTTAATCGGAATGCTTTCACTCTTTTACTCATTACTTACTTTTTCTTAATTACGCTTACTTACTTACATTCACTTTACTTACTCATTCTTACTTACTTACTCATACTCAAGTTAAGTCGTCGGGACCTCCGGCCCTGGGGACTGCGCCGTCCCACCTCCGGGATTTACTTGACTCACCAATCCGGGATGCTACCCACTTAAGGGATTTGGGCCGCGGACCAGTTTAAGAGTCAGGAATTGGAGCCAACCTCTCGTGACTCCGCATCCTCACACGTGGCCGAAACTATATCGGACTTCTACTCATTCCAATTTAATTACCAATTTAAGTTAGATTGGTTAGCTTGTTAGGAATAAGTTAGAAGTCCAAACACATCACAATCGGTCACAATACAATACATCATACATACACACACTCATATTCATCCATACATTTCATGAATTATACAAACTAAGTTTAAAGAAATTATACATCAATATACAGCACTACATATTCACAAGTAGACATGATAACTCCGATTCGTGCATTTATCTTATTTGGTGACCAATTAGCACACAACACACAAATCAGAGTAACCAAGATAGCATACGGGGCATGAGGAATCCATACCGTTCACCGTCGTACGTGTTTCCAAACTTCCGGTGTCACACAATTCAAATCCTATGATATACATACAATTGAATGATTAATCTAACTATTATTAATCTTAACTCAACTACTTTTGTGTTTACTAATCCATACTTACTATGTCTTTACATTCCTTACACTTATATTTCATTTTACTTTCTTCCCATTACTTGTCCATGGTTTACATACATATATATACATATGTATAGGTGGGTATACATATATATATACTAGTTATAAGCTTACAGTTTTTTTTTTGTAAGTATTGGGCCGTCCGACCCAAGCCCTGGGTCGGACCATTCCAGTAGGTTTACGCCCTCTGAAATTCTTCCCGTCCGACCCAGCACTATTCCGTCTGACCCATACACCTCTAGGTCGGACCATTCCAGAAAGTTTCGGTTCCGTCGTCCAAGTCCTGTCCGACCCACGTCCGACTCACCCTCTGGGTCGGACGGAGTCAGAAACTTTGACGACGGAAAATTTTTGCCTGTCCGACCCATGTCCGACTCACGGCCCTGGGTCGGACCATTCCAGAATGTTTACGTTCTGTTATTTAAGCCATGTCCGACCCACGTCCGACTCACCCTCTGGGTCGGACGAAGTCAGAACATTGCTACAAGTTTTATTTTTCTTTCCTAATTTCACCCATTGTTTCCCCAATCTTCCTACATACATCCTAACATGTTTTTGTACAATTTAAACACCCTAAATCATGCTAATTCATTTCCTAATTCATTGCACAATCCTATACTAATTTATACCCACAATTCTCTAAGTTTCTTTTCAACACTCACATTGCTTTCTTCCTTAATGCATTTTGCTACAGATTTTGATACTAACACTCCTCTTCTACAACTCCCTCTTCTAATGCCATTTCTAGCACCTCTAATACATTATAACTACATTAACTATCTCTCCTAATATACCCTCTATCTTTCTCCAACAAAATCTGTTACAACATATGCCACTCACCTAGTTTTTAATCTCATAAGTCCACTAGTTTCTAAGTGAATTTTGCCATAGTCTCCCCTATATTTTTATACTCTCACCTCATTGTTCATCCATATTTACATTATCTCACCTGTTTTCAACAACCAAAATATACAAGCTCCCATATACAATACCAATACTAAAACGCTCATAGAAATTCCTGCACTCAACATTAATTCCCAAGCTAGTTTGTAACAGTTTTTAAAATGTCTTTAAAGGTTTTAAAATCTTATTTCCTCCTACACATTACACTATCAATACATTACCATCTCACAATATAAGTTTTACTCTTTTAAAATCTGTTACATATTCATTTACAAAGCTACACAAGGAAGAGTATAGTTACCTTGTTCTCCCTTCTAGTTTTCTTTCCCTCCTTCCTTCTTCCTCTTCCTCTTTCCACCGGTTTGTAGATCAAACTCTCTAAGGCTACAGCCCATCATCATACATATTTCAATACCCATTCTAATACACAATTTAACCTTAGCCATCATGTAAGTTCTAATATAGGTTTTAGGGTTTAGGAAATTCCTTACCTTGCAAGGGTGTAAATGAAGCCTGGAGTGGTTCAAGAACAAGATTTCCAACTCCTTCAACAAGCCAAAATCGGCTAGGGTACAAGGAACAACAAGAGCTTAGTTTCTAAATTTCGTTTTGCCCACAAGGGCTAGAAAAAGATGGAGTTTTGAGAATATTTTTACCTCAAGAGAACAAGGAGCAGAAGGTGGTTCTAGTGGTGGTCTTAAAGCTCCAAATGCTCCATACCCATGGAGATGAAAGTTGTTGTTTTCGAATTTTGGAAGGATGGAAATGTAGCTCTTGATGAGAGGATTCCAATGGTATACTTTTTATAATTTTTGGAAGAGGTTTGAGGGAATTTCAAGAGGAAAGAAGATGGAGTTTGTGAGTGTTTTCTTATTTCTCCATTGGTGTCGGTTGAGGAGGAGAAAAATAGAGAGGAGGAAGAAGATGGGTACGTGAGTGAGAGAGTAGAATAGAGGAGAGAGAGTAGAAAGTGAGGGTGGGGGTTACTTTATGCTTTTTAATTTTTTGTCTTTTGTGAGTAGTAAAAAGAGAGTAGGTGTGTGTGTGTGTGGGATAAAATCAGACAGCACACAGAACCCATGGGGGTTTTAAAATTTTATTTGTAATATTGGACACATAAGTTTGTGTTATTTATGTTTATACCCCACAACTTCCCGTTTTTGACAGTTTTTACTAATTTCTCGTTTTCTTGATGTTATTGGTTCTAAAACTTCACTAATATTTATTAATGATTATTTAGTTGACCAAAATTGTTACGAGTCTATTTGACCCGCTTAAAGACACGTTTTCCCGGTTACCTCGAAAAACGCGCTTTAAGGTTCGTTAGTGATTTTAATCCGTTTTAAGGATCCGTTTTCTTCGGGATTTGTTCCCTTATGATTATTTATACTTAATTAAGCCTCTAAACTACTTATTAGCCTAATTAATCACTATTTTTAATTACGGGGTATTTCATGTAAGTAAATAACTAAACACATTATTTATTCATAATTAACTGATTTAATGTTTAATTCAATTGATATTTATTGCTAACGCTATATTTATCAAATTTACTCTATAACATATTTCTAATTTTCAAGTTATGAGTTGATGGGATCAACACCAACTCATGGTGAGTTTCACTAAACTAAATCTTGGGTCAATTTGGTACTCAATTTTTTATAAATCAGTTTGAAGGTGAAGTCGAGGTTGACATCGGAATCGTTTCTTCCACCAATATCTTTTAGATCATTTCTTATACTACAATAATTTTTGGTGATTATTGATCAGGATTGGCACACATAGCCGATATGGACCGAAACTGAGCTGTTATCCTGGGCAATGGTCGAGTAACCTTTTGTTTCAATTCATGCAACCAGCCGGAAATACTGAAAGATCTGGCCCCGTAGTTACGAGGGGCTCTGACTCTGAAGTTTGATTCCCTCTGCGGGTTTCGATATCTCCCTTTTTTCATTTATTTTTCTATTTTATCTTAAAAAACACTTTACTTATTGTTTTGAAGCATAACAGGGTAAAATATAGGGGTGTTAAAAAAAATCGGAACTGCATAACTGAAATCAAAATCGGTAAAACTGATTGAAGATTTGGTTAATTGTGTCGATTTTTCGGTTTCAGTTAATTGACCATTTAAATAAACCGTTTACGGTTTAGGTTCTGATTATCACTTTTAACCAAACTGGTTAACCGGATTAAACGTTTAACTATTTATAAATATAAAAAAAATAGATTTTTCAAAAGTTTATACATTTTCCTTTCCTTCCTTGTGATCTCTAATCCTAACATTTTGTGTTAGATAATATAATTTTTGAATTAGAAGTTATGGAAATCGATAAAGGTCAAATTTGCTATCATTTAGTTATCTTACACTTAATATTTCATATCATTGCTCTAATATTTTCTATAATTTTGTAGAAATGAAGGAGCTGACAGCGGAGAAACCTATTATAACAATTGATGAGTCTCTCTATTTTTCAAGTGATTGGTGAAGTTTGGTTTGTATTTATTAACAATACTTAGTTATGGTAATAGCTAAACTTATAGGTCCCGTTCGCTCTTCACATTGAAACGCAGCTAAAGCTGCGATTTTATTAATCTGTATGCGGTTAACGTGTGGTAACTGGACAGGTATACATCTGATGTACTATTAACCAACCATCTACCGACATGTGGAGTAAAAAAAAGTGAAAAATGGTAATCGTGAATAGCGAACGGGCCCATAATGTAACGAAAAATTTTATGATTTTAATTATAGGTTGTAATCTAAAAAAATAATTTTTTTCTGTATCCAATTTATGGTTAACTGGAAAAATTGTATCAAATCCACCGAGTAATGGAACCTGATTAACCATTTTTAGATGAAGCGGTTATAATTATCAATATTAAGCTGTCATGAACACCCTAGTGGCCGTTCGCTCAACGCAGTTTTTGCTGCGAAAAAATAAAGCTGGTATAATCTAACTATAGTTAACAAATAACAAACTGCCATCTGTGTTTAGTTACAATATTATCCATTTATAAAGTGACGTGTGTCATTCAAAAGCAGCTTTAGGGGGCGTTCGCTAGGAGCGAACAAACGCAGCTAATGCTGCGATTTTTTAAATGTCACCATGGTTAACATATCAAACTTTGACAAGTGTTGTGAGTTTAGTTTTCATCCAATCAAATACTGACAAATGTCTTCAACTTTTAGAAATAAATAGATTAATGTATGAATCGCTATCATCGAACGCTCCCTTAATATTGAATCGCAAGTATCGAACGGAAAGAAGCCCTCTTTTTGCAACGAATCCAGCATATTGGCCTAGTACAGTATCTGTTTATGAAAGGGCTTCCACAAGCAAACCCCGGTGTCAATCTTCCTTGCCTCACGGTTCTCAGCCCTTGCGTTTTGGTGGTGCTTGGGCGCTTGCGAGAATAACGTTAATATAAAATCGGTCTCTTTCCCCCCTATTATCCCTGTCTCTACTTCCGCTATTGTCTATTCAATTATCATCTTCTCTTCCCATTTCTCCTCTTGGGTTCTCGTTTCACGGTAGCTATTTGTCGACATTGCGTGGGAGTGTGAACTTGTGAGTCATCGGATTTATTGGGGTGGACGCATTGGATTTAGGGTTTTGATGGAAGAAGTAAACTCAGTTGCCTAATTCAATTTGGCTCGCCGGCACCCCTCCCCCGAGACTTTGTACTCTGGGAATGCTATTCTTCTTTTGTGTCTGCTAGCGGCTAATATTTATGTTGAGGATGATCATGAAGAGTTCATAGCTTTTTATTGAAGTTGCCGAAGACTTTAAACTCATGGCGGGCGTCTGTTGTTGTCTGTGAAGGGGTATTGGCTAGATATATGTCAATTGAAGGTAGAACAAGTTATGTTCGGTTGCTCGCAACGTTTGCTTCAATAGTTTTGTGTTTTCTCCAATTTTCACATGGTTGTGTTGGCAAGGTATGTTTTGTAACTGTTAAGGAGTACATATCATGATTGAGTTAGTAAAATTCGGGCTTTAGTTGCTGGTTACTAATCAGTTAAAGTTATGAAATGATTGGTACAGTTTGCATTAGATCCACCAGAAATTTGTTTCAATGATTCAATCCCAGAGGCTTGAAACTTATAACTTTTATTCAGTTAAGTAATTATGCACTTTTTTTATCTAGGCCCTTGGGAAAGATTTCATATTTCCAGAGGGTTGCTAAAGGTTAAAACTTTCTGCTTGAAAATTCTACCTTTTGTGCATTTTAGTAAGAGATGGCTATGGATTTCCAGGAGATTGTGTGCTTGGTTGCATTCCTTAATTGCACCTTCAGGTGTTTCATATGATCATGATGGATGAGTGATTTGGTAGCTATGCTCGTGGGGGGAATTCGACTTGAAAATATTGCTTAGATCTTTTCCGATTTTCAAGTTTTAGTTGGTCGTGACTTGTGGTATCTGAATGAAATTTTGTCTGTTACCTTCTTTGGCAAATTGATTTAGACTTTACAGTAGAAATGCTGGGTTGATATACTCTCTGTTGCAGAACTGTGCACTCTTGAAGCAATTTTTCAAAAAGAGAGATCATGGTGGGATTCCAGAATAGATACATGGTGATGGAGATTTTCTTAGACCCAGAGAAGAATCTCATGGCTGAGGATCCTATCATTATTACTCAATTTAATGTCTTCAATGCCATTAAAGAGAGCATTCTTGCGAACTTCGGCGAGTGTGGTCTGGCTTCTTGTCTTGGATCATTCCAAGGTAAGCTAGGCTAGTGTTTGTCTTGTGTGCTACTTAACGGCCGATGTGACCCCTTGTAGATCTGTTGCGTTGGTTTATTGTTGGGGGATGAAAAGGTTTAATTAATTTATTTGAATTGCAGTGAAGTATGTCAATCCCATTACGAACGTATGTATTATCAGATGCTCACGGGATGAATACAAGATGATCTGGTCTGCAATTGCGATGGTGAAAAGCATCGGTAATTGCCCAGTGATGTTTAATTTACTTGATTTAAGTGGTGAGTTCTCCTGGAATGGTTTAAGTCAGCTTGTATTTTTTTTAACCACCAGTGTTTCATCAGATGTGTGTTGTTTGCAAATGTGGTGTTGGATGAATTTAAGTTGAATGCAGCACTTTGAAACTCCTTGTTTCTGAATTCTGTAGAATTAGTACGGATTTTCCATTATAATTCCCGAGGGTGCAGTACAGTAGTAGAGTTCATGCTGGTTTTGAAACCATATTAATTGGTCTTGATAATCCTGGTGGTTGCATATTTAAAGAAATAGAATTTGCTAAGCTAAGATTCATGATTTCACGTTGTTTATCTAACATTTCTACCATATCCAAACCTTAGCCTGTTGTAAGCTGATATATGATCACACCTCTAAAATATTGACATTTTCTTGTTGTTTATGACACTAACCAACCATTTTCCTAGGATGTTATTATGTCTGATGCCTTTGAAATTCATTTGTCCAGTTCCCAGTTCGTTTGTTGAATGCGCTTTTCTGTTTGTAGGGAGCATCAGGGCTTGTAGGGACGCAACACTGAGGTGCGAGGAAGCTAAGTTTGAGCAGTATAAGCTTATCATTGGTGATCGGCTCAACCAGAAAACTACAGTACAAATGCACAATTGCCTTGAAAAAGTCAAATTGTTGGAACACTGATCTCGACCAACAAGTAGATGTAAAAAGAACACAAAACACTGGACACCCCTTATGAGGCCTTGCATTGATATGGATCATACATTGAACAGTGTGAAAGTATTTTGTTGTTTTCTATTGTTAAGAACAGGTCTGGCTTATCATGTGCCCTAGTTGTGATTTCATAACGATTAATTGCTAGTCCTTGTTCCATTCTGATCTTGGATGGACAGTGAAGAGATAAAAAGGAAAAGGTCACAAAATGAAAGATGTCTGTTTTCCTCATTCCTCTTTCCTTGCTAGTTTATTTTGTCTGTTATGTATTGATGCACACTGTTTGGCATTTTTTTTGTGTGTCCCTGATATCATTTGGGAAAGAGAATTGGATGGATGACTTGTGAGTGCCTTTTAAGCGTCGAACTGATTCTTTGCTTCTGGTAATAATCAGGGTAACAACCCAAGTTAGATCAGAAGTACATTAGACTTAAATCTACCTTTTACAGAAAAATCTCTTTCTGTTATTATGACAAGCAAAGTGAATCAAGAGCTAGATAGACACTTATCAAGTAAAACGAAAACCTAAATCACTATCAAAAGCCTGAGTTGCCAGGACATTTTTGAATTGGTTGGTGTCTCAAAACACATGTTGAATTTTAACAGTTTGTCCTCTATTTAGTGAAGCCCTGCATCTTCTAATCAAATGAGCTTCCATTTTGCCCAGAACCATGTCGCATGCTACCAATGAATCAGATTCCAGTAGGGCACACTTCAGGTCAGTTGAAATGGTAGCCGTTAATGAGCAAACACCATATCTTTCTATTAATTAACCGTTGACCTGTCTGAACAAACTAAACTGTGTTGAGTATTGTAAAACTGAGTCATATTTCATCTTAGCGCTACTATTAATAAGTTTGGCATGAAATTTCATCTTTTACAGTTTTTGTCTTCTTTACCATTATAACAGTGTCGAGTGGATCTTCATTCGATAAAAAAGACAGTGTTGAGAGGACTAGCAATTATTGGTCATATTAGATTTATAAGACTCCACCGGGTTATGTATTTCAAATGGGAATTTTACTTATTTGCATGCAGTGTTACACTTGAAGTTTCTTTATGAGTTTCTGCTTACTTTTTTTATACTTATGGGTAAGGTCTAGATTGATAACCAATAGCAATGTATACACCACTTATAAATCTTTATTGTGTCTCCTTGCTTGTTAGATCATGAATAGTTTTTTTTTAAAAAAAAACATTAAATCATGTATAGTTAGAATTTAGTGAGAAAATTATGATTGAGGAACTAGAGTACAAATTCTTTAACCATATCAAGAACATTAGAATAAAAACCCAAGTAAAACATAACACTAATAACAAATTAAATCTAACTACTTCTTGACATCACCTGGATATCAAGAAAATTTGACATACTCTAATAACAAAACAAATCTGTCAATACTATCATTACTCCTATAACAAAGAAAATCTAACAATTTCCTACAACACCAGTAACGAGTGAATCTAACAATTTCCTAACATATCATCAATAACAAACCAAACTCTATTAACTTCCTGACCAAATACCGACTTGAAGCAAATCTGATTACTCCTTGACATAGTACCCACTACTAAGCAAATCTGCTAACTATCTAAACTAATTTTTAGCACATATTCTAACAAAGATAAATACTCTTCTACTTCATGGCTTCTAACTCTCGCACCTCATTTTCTAAACTTGATCTAAACAAAAACAAATTAGACATGTAGTTGCAACACCAAAATCTTCTTTAGAATTGTTCTCTTGTGCATGGGTAATGAAGAATTTATTTCTTGCACTTCTCTTAAAAGAATCAAACATGGTAAGGAAGGACACCTATAAAGTTGTCTTGAAAATAAATTTTTTTGGTATTCATGGTCATGATGTGATAGTCAACTATCTAGACTCCCAGAAAGCCATTATCTAGAATGAGAATCTCTTTCAAAAGGAAGATGGCCCTGACCGGTTTCAATCACCATGCCTCTCGGAATGTTTTAAACATCAAGAGAACATCTTCCTAGATGTAGATGATTGTCAGGTAGTTACCTAATCTCCTCCGAGCATACTCTCAAGAGAATCACCAAACGCTCACCTCTAGTAATGAATCGAGCAAAGACGAGTCATATGTTCTCAAAACGCAACACTTCACAACCTTTCCAAGGTCGATGAGGGAGGAATTAAAACTAGAAGAAGGAATCATATATGGGATTCCTCTGCCTCTGTCATCAAAAATCGGGGGAGGATGGAAAACAAAGAGAAGATGGGGCAAGTTATCATGGAAAGATAAAAAACGTTAATATTTTTAATTCACATATACCACAAATATTGATGCTTTATATAAAAAAATAGTAAAAGTTTAAGTTATATTGACTAAAATTCTACACAATTAAAAATGAATAAATATATAATTTTAAATATTAAAACATAAAAGAATAATATATTATATAGAAGCTACAAATTTTATTAAGTTTTTTATAACAGTATGGAGACTATGGAGCTTGCTCCACCTTGTAATATGGCTTCATGTCACATGGCAATACAATATTGGCTCTAATATAAGAAAATGAGAAAAAATAAAAAAAAAGAAACAACACCTAGCGACGGGGAGGAGAGAGCAGGAGAGAGAAATAATTCTTTTTTCAAAATGTTATAACTCACAAAATATAAGTGCAAAAATAAAAAAATTATACCATTGTTCATCATTTTTCATGCTTTTTGAAACAAGATGCATCATGGATATGTTTTGGTAAACTTAAAATTTTATGTTTTTAGAAGGAGTATATATTACGTATTTTGAAAGTGAATCTTATTCATTAACAAAATGAATCTTCTTTAATAATAAAATGAACCTTATTCATTAACAAAATGAATCTTACCGCAAACACTCTAAAAACCACCCTAAGAAAGTTAAAAACGTCGAAGATATTTTTATGGTTTGTAGTGCAAGGTTTAAGGTTTACTTTCAATAAATGAAAGGTTTATACTGTTCTCGCATAAGTTTGTGGTAATATTAACTTTCACTAGTATTAAACAAAATATTCACTTTTCTTAAACCTTTAATTCACCTTTAAAAAACCTTTGATTCACTTTTCTTAAACCTCTGATTCACTTTTTTACAACCTCTTATTCACTTTAGTAAAATAATCTCTATTTACGAGAATCACTTTTGTTAAACCTCTGATTCACTTTTCTTAAACGCATGATTCACTTTATACAAACCTCCGATTCACATTTTTTAAACCTCTTAATCACTTTAGTTAAACTATCAACGCTTACGAGATTCACTTTTCTAACTTTGATTCACTTTGGAAAAACTTGTGATTCACTTTTTAACAACCTTTGATTTACTTTTCTAAAACCTCTGATTCACACTAGTCAAACAATTAGAATCACTTTAGTTAAACAATCTCCGTCTATGAGATTCGCTTTTTCAAATCTCTTATTCACTTTTACGCAACTGTCTGATTCACTTTTTAATAATCTTCAATTCATTTTTTTAACAATCTATGATTCATTTTTCCTAAACTTAAGATTCACAATGAATCTTAAAACATATGTACATACAAAAAATCAAAAATTAAAAATTTATTAAAACATATTCATGTTTGATCTTATTTTAAAGAACTCGAATTATGATGAACAATGATATAAAATTTATATTATTTGGACTTATATATAATAACATATACTCCCTCTGTCCCCATTTGACCTTCCTATTTACTATTTGGATGTGTCGTTTGACTTCAATATTTAACATATAAGATAACATAATTTTACAAATCTAAGTTTTGCAATGAAATCCTTATGTCAAAAACTATATGTTATAGAAATTTATTTTATAAAATTATTTTTTCTTATATGTTTAATATTGAAGTGGAAAAACGTGTCAAAAAACAAATAGGAAGGTCAAAGTGGGACGGAGGTAGTAACATTTTAAAGTTTTATAAAAATACAAAACATAAAATGACAAAATAAATAACAAATAACCAAAATGGTCATCGCCATATTCTAAGTGGCGTAATCCCCAACTTCGAATTAACGTTTTATAACAAACAAAACAAAGAAAATGAGAATTTATCTAATATGCCACCTTATTTATGATTATAAAGTGGTGATAACCAAATAGTAGTAGATAAGTTGTCCCGCCCTTCAGAATAAACTAGTACTACACCTTGACATGGATCTACTAGAGGGAAGAAGCGAGAAAAGTGACATCTGTCTCTAGGATTTCTTAATCAAAGCCAGAGATTTTTTTCGCTCAGTGCCAGAAAAACAACCAAGGAAGATGGAGGTGGATCCCCAAAACCTTCATGTGGAAAAGCTTGATTTTTAAGCTTAGCTCACAATCTTGGCTTCGATGAGCAATGTGCAAACAATGCTTACGCCGTCTTATTGTTCTCTACGGTGTTCTTCATACTTTTTTCCTCTCCATTTTTGAATCCTTGTTCATTTCGCTACAATTTACATCCTATCTCATATTCTCTCGTTTAATGGAATCTGTGTTTGACATGGAAGCTTCTCAACTTCTTGATACTGCTCAAATACTGATGTTTAATACTCTTAAATTTTCAAAATTCATGTCGGTCCAATGTCGTACGCAAAGATTAAGCCCAACCGACCCACCCGGTGGTACTATGGGTCGGTCCAAAGTCAAACTGAATTTTGACAAACCGACCCACTATTTGACTTCAAGCTCTGGTCCATGATCAAATGGAAATTATGCCACCATACTTGGCGAGTGCAAGTTGTGCTTCCACCTGACATCATTGGTGCCCTCATGGTGATGGCGATGATCCTCCAGGTGAAGATCAAAGGTTGATGGCTCCTCATCCTCATCCTCCTCAAATTTTGAAGATATAAACATATTCATCATCTTTGTGAGGCTCAAAGGAGTAGTCTTGATGAAAATCAACTTCAGATGTGAGAACTTTCCATGATCAAATGGAAATTATGCCACCGTACGTAGCGAGTGCAAGTTGTGCTTCCACCTGACATCATTGGTGCCCTCGTGGTGAAGGCGATGATCCTTTAGGTGAAGATCAAAGGTTGATGGCTTCTCATCCTGATATAAATATATTCATCATCTTTGTGAGGCTCAAAGGAGGAGCCTTGATGAAAATCAACTTTAGATGGAGGTAAAGGCTCCTTGAAGTCGATGTGAGAGCTTTCCTTTGATGGCTCATCTTCAGGCTCAGGCATGTGGTTGAGTGGTGGACTCTTTGGCTTAAACAAGGGTGGTGAGGGAGGATAACTCAAGTCTTTAGTAGGTTGCTCCACATCATGAACTCTTTCACCCTAAGTTGTTCTATTTGAGCTAGTTGAGCTTGAATTTTTGCATTAAACTTTAGCTGGCTCATGTTAAAGGTGTTGTTCAACAAATTTTGACTCGCAAGTTGAGACAAACTCTTCCATGAGACCCTTCAATTTAGGGAAGCAACCGGGCAATGAGAACTCTCATGGTCTCCTTCACTTCTATGACACACAACCCATTGATTGTAGTTCTTCGAGTCATAAGAATATCTAGATCATCCTCCAGTCTGATTGTAGTTTCCAGCCATCAGATTAAAGTATCTTAAAAGAAAAAGAAACAAAAGTTATACACAAAAGAGACAAATAACAGAAAGAAAAGATATGTACAAAAAATAAACTGATAATAGCTAAATGGGTATGAATGGGTATGCTCAAGTCCCCAAGACACCATTTGATAGAAAGAATTAAACTGTAATTCGTCGGTGAGTCACCAAGACTTGGAGTCTATTTAGCTTACTACTAGTTTAGTCATGTGCTTACATATATACAAAAGATGCACGTGATGTAAATCATTGGTTTTTGTTTCTTAGGAAGATAAACGAAAATAGAATAAAGCAGTAAAATAAGATAACTGGCTGAATAGGTGTAACCCGGGAAGGATCTTTGCCCCTTTCACCCTTAGCCAATATGTCGATTCTTGAACTCAAAGCTAAACAACGGGAACACTTAACTAATTAATAGGCAAATCATGATCATATTAATCCTAATAAATTGAGTCAAAACCCGATGAATCATTCAAGTACCTAGTTAGTTGATAGCATGAAGCTCAAGTTCCATCTAAGTTGCAATGAAATCCATCTCAGAATCAAATGTTGATAAATTATATTGATTTAGTCCCCTTGGTCTAGGTATCTATCTCAGAATCTCATATTGATAGAAACCCACATAAAAACTAAACTAACTGAAACTCTAGATCTATCTCAGAATCACATGTTGATAGATTTAGAGCACAACCAACCAAATCCAACACATAAATCAGAAATTGAGCAGACCCTAAAGTAAAATCTCAAAATCATATGTTGACAAGCTTAAGAGCCATAAATGCTCAATACCATCATTCATTAACAACAAGAACTAAAATAGAGCCATAGCTAGTTCAAGAATCTACAATGGGGGGTTAGGATTTTGGGGCAAAATCTACATCCCTAAGTACAAGGAGACTACTCCTTCATTAGAGCATAAATAATTAAGAAAAATAGAGAAATAGTAATGGGAGAGGTAGAAGAAAAGCTTCATTGCTCAATTGTAGGGAATTTTCTCCATTTATTCTAGCTCCAAGCCCTCTTTTCTCTTCTATTCTCGGCCCACAAAAGTTGGAAAAGTGTGATGCCAAAACTTGGCTTTTAAAGGGGTGAAGTCTGGGCAAATTTTGTTTGACCAACCCACTGAGGCGGTCCTGTGGGTCAGTTGGCACTAGAAGACAAAACCACGAGTGAAACTCAAGCTCGACTGATCCAGTGGGTCGGTCCAAAGTCTGCAAAACTGAAGCCCAATCAACCCACTTGGGCGGTCCTATGGATCGGTCCAAAGTCGAACTAAATCTTGACAAACTGATCGACCCGTTGGGTTGGTCGTGTGGGTTGGTCAACACGGGAGGTCGGTCTTCGCATTATTATTTTTACACTATCGGGTTGTTTGATTATTGGAATGTTAATTCCTAGAATACAATTACTTGAATGGAATTCTAAGAATAGAATATGACATTATTTGGTAGTTATGATGTGAATAATTGGATTCATGTTTCTTTTGTTTGGTTGTCAAAATAATGACAGTAATAGACTTGGAATAAAGTATACACGTAGGAATCTATGATTGATAAGTAGCACATTATTATCATTTGTTGTATGATAAACTATAAATTTTAATTATATATATTAACTTGAAAATATGTAAAAAAAAATATTTATTACAGATAATTAATAAATTTTACTTTTCACAATTATAAGAACCTAAAAAGTTCTATTTAAATTTGTGGATAATATTAAATTGATACTATGAATATAAACTTGTAATTATTGAGTATATAGAACATTAAAGAAACATTATGCTAGCATGTAATATGAATCCGATTAATATAATTTGAACATCTTATTCATTGGAAGCATTTGGACTCTTGAAGATGGACTAGCAATTATATATGTATGTATACAAAGATGTATATATACACGAAATTAAAATGAAGTGTACTGAATGACTGATCTTCAATGTTTGTTACTACAGACATCAGCAAACAGAGTTCTGCAAGAAACTTGCAATTACATAAGAAACTTACATAGAGAAGTGAACGACCTCAGTGATCGATTATCTGAGCTCTTAGCCTCAACTGATAGTGACAGTCTTCAAGCATCTGTTATCAGAAGTCTCCTGCAATGTTAAAATTCAATAATTAGTTATGATTAAGATGGCCGGGTTGTCTTGTTTGGCCGAGGTTTAATGTTGACCGAGGGCTCTTGCTTAGGTATGTAATTACTAATTAATTACACTTCATTCTTATCAAATTAAATCAACTACTAGTAGATGTTGGTCTTGTTTAATTAATTATTCATGTATAAAACTACTGTAGGGATGCTGAGATGCGGGAAGAGTAGCAGGCTTCGATGGACAAATTACTTGAGACCGGATATTAAAAGGGGAAACTTCACTAGAGAGGAAGAGGATGCCATTATCAACCTCCATCAAACCTTGGGAAACAGGTAACTGACTCCATCAAATAAATTTTTGGCTGCTGATTTAATAACTTTGATTAATAATTACATTGATTTCAGCTTGTTTCCAATGTTAAGTTTATGTTTTCATAAAGCTGTAATTATGACATTAGCTAGATAGGATTATTCAAATCATCTTCTTCAACAAATTAACAGTAGTAGGAAAAGTCTTTCAAATCGGAAGAATTGAGTTCAAGAAGAACACGAGATACTGAATTTATAACTAACTAGATTCAAGGGTGGACATGGATAGGTCTCTACCTGAAATCATAAACCAAAGCCTCAGTAGTTCAGTCGGAGTCCAAGGAACAGTTGGCTATGCACCTCCAGGTCAATATAATTAACAATGCTACTTAATCTTCTTAAATTTGAGCAGAACATGACCAAAAAAAATTTGTATGTCGTAGTTTCATTTTATCTAGTAAGCAAACTCATCTGGTACCTACATTTCTTCTGGTGCTAGAATATGAATTTGGCAACCAAATTTCACCGCAAGGTGAAGTCTACATTATTATCAGACAGACATTAGTTTCCTCGGCTTCATATTCTAGGTGGCATAAAAAGACCCCAGTGACATGCTTATCTAGGTACTACCAAAACGCACAAGTTTTTCAACGAAGAAAGGTGAAAATATGAGGAGAAGAACCATCAAATACCAAAATGAAGTGATCTGAGGTGCCACTTTTAATTCCATCAGGTTTTCGCCCAGTGGGAGAAAATGAAGTCGCACTGGATTTCACGACTTGGTATATACCTAAATCTGGTAGACGAGAAGAGTCTCAAACTTTGCTTTCAAAATGATGCGCAGAGAAGAAAGAAGAAAGGAGTAGGGAAAGAAGAGTACCTTGATCTGGTTGAGAGTCTGGGATCTGGTTGCGAGTAGCAGAGCGCGAGCAAAAAGAAAGGTTAAGGGATAGGGAAAGAAAATGGGTACCCCTTGAGACGAGAACACGTTTAAAATCAGAAATAGTAGTTTGTAAATTTTGTTGGTAATTGTTTATGTATGAATGTATTTATTGGTAATTATTGATATAAATTTGATTTTGTTGTTAATTACTGATAAAATAAAAATTATTAATAATTAGTGATGTAGTTGATATTTCCTTAAATTAATTAAATAAAAGTTATATTTAATTTAGTAATGGATTGTTAAATTTCTTAGTAACTAGTAGTAAATTTGTATTATTTATTAGTAATTTGTTAGGGATTATTTTTTTGTCACTAATCACTTAGAGATTATTATTTTCGTTGTTAATTTTGCTAACGAAATATAAATTTATAAGTAATTTTCATAAATTAAATTGATCTAAACTTTTTCATTAGTATTTCATTACTAATTATCCACTTTGTTAACAGATTTTAATTCGTTGTTAATTTTTTGTTAGTAATAAACAATTTTTTAATAGTGATCTACTTAATTATCAATAACCGAAAAGGGTATGCAACCACTAGGTAAAACCTCGAACAACAATGGACGTAGTTGTGTATGACTCTTGCTGGTGGGTTCTTTCTAACGTCAAGTATTTGCCAGGACATACAGGGGCGTAGCTAAGGGGGATCACGTGGGGTCACGTGACCCCACGTTTTTTTTTTGAAGAATTTAGAGATTTCTATATATATAATAATTAGAGTTTATATGTATATAGTATAGTGACCCATGTATTATTGAGTTGTTGGTGGACCCACGTGACCTCACATTTTTTTTAAAGAATTTAGAGATTCCTATATATATAATAATTAGAGTTTATATGTATATAGTATAGTGACCCTACGTATTATAGAGTTGTTGGTGATGTAATGGTAAGTGATACATTGAGTGATTTGTCCTGAGTTCAAATCCAACTATAATCAAAATATGTTGATTTTTTTCTTCGAACTATAGTGACCCGATATAATTTATCTTCTAACTCCGCCCCTGAGGACATATACAAAATTTCATCTATAGGTGCTAAGAATAAGTTTTGCGTGACTCCAAATCTCAGCTGTTTCATGATCTCAACACTGGTTTTGATTTCAAAATGAGCTTTCTTTTGGTACTTTCTTCTCTCACTCTGCCCTAAATATACTGATAGTAGTACACTAGCAGATTACATTACATGAACATGATTTTCACCACTGTCCAATCTTCTTATGGACGGTAGTAAACTACGAATATAAATTTGATGAGGGTTAGTCGGTAACATACAATCATGGATTGGATGGGGAGCGTGGTGGAATAGTGGTTGAGCACGATGATGAATGTTTATTACATTTGCCTCTCAAAATTTTCTTTCCTTTCAATAGGTTGTTAAGTTTTTTTACTCAACCATCAAACGTGATGATAGATTTTTAATTCAAATTTCATTAAAAAATATTTATTAACTTCAAAATCAGATAAAATATTTTAATAATACAAGTCATATTATACACGTCAGCATCACAATACGCGTATACATCCGGAAACACCATCCTCCCCTACAACCTTTGCCCGGTTAGGTGACAACAAGCATTTGATTTTTATTGAGTTTTTATTGATAAAAACAATAGAATATTTAAACAGAGGAGCCAGGTTTGAAAGTAAAATGAATCTATAATACAAAGTTAAAATGAGTATCATTGAAAATACTAAAGCCAATCAAAGTTGAAACGGAGCGTCAGAGAGAATTTAGAGTTAGACAGTTAGTTGCATATGAACTCTGCCTGCCTGGAATATGATGTGAAATTATATGATCCATTAACACACTCTCTAAGTTATTACAAGTTGTTGATCATATAGGTTCAATTTAAAAATTCGAACTAAAAACTATGTGCAACCAAATATTTTAAACGTTCACTGCTGGAAAAAAAAAGAATAAACAACGCCCCTTTAATAACGGTTATATTGTAAATCGTTTTTTTATCATGGGCCGGACATCTTAAACACAAAGCGTTGTTTTTGTTATCACGCCCAAAGTAAAAAACAACGCTTTGTAAATAATCATTCTTTAAGAAACACGTATAAAAAATGCTTCAGGAAGGAAGTGTTTTTTATGTGTTTGGGCGCGATAACATAAAAAACGCTTCACTTAAGAAGCGTTCTTTATGCTAGCATAAATAACGCTTCTTAAGTGAAACGTTTTTTATGTTACCTAAATTAATAATCTCTTTATTTCGCCCTCCCGCCCAGTCTTCTCATTAATCAAATCACGACTGTTACCCTACCACTCTCTGTAAACAGGCTAAGCTCTCTAGCTTCTCAATCGATACCATCCCAGAAATTCATTTCGATTCCGCCGCGGCGCCTCTTCTCTTCCCCTTTCTTCCAATATCTGCGCTCGCCATCTTCATCAATATTCTAGCTTCTAATCTCTATAACCCGGCGGCCAAACTGGTGATGAAGGCAGGCCACATGCATGCGTCGATATCAATAATCGTCGGCGCCTCGAGCTCTGTAACACCCCAACCCGAAACTCCACAACCTGTACGATGATAGCTCCCAAAGATAACTGGAAATGCAGCGGAAAATATATACATAACAACGGGTGGTGCTACAACGCCGTTAGTCACCCATGTGACTAACAAGGCTAACTTCAATACAACTTACAAATGATACGGTCCGAGCGCTGAATACAAACCGCTTAAAATAACAAAACCATTAGTAAAAATACAGTACTGAAAAATGATGCCGGTAATAATAATCTCTGTCTTAATTCTACCCTACCTACACTCGGTCGGGTGATCTCTTCAACTGCAGGTACCTGAAAATGGGGGTGCCCCCAAAGGGGCTCAGCAAACAACGCTGGTATGGAAAACGTGCAGCCCATCGGCTACTGGGCCACACCAACTACTTTGTCAAATACATGCAGTTCATTTTTATGTAAAGCTGTAAACAAGCATCATAACATAATCATAACAAGTAACCATACAAGGACAATAATGTCACACAGGACAAGACTGCAGAAGGTCAAGTTAGATGTCCTGTAATTGTTCACTAGTAGTCAGATCCTCACAATGAGACTAACATGTATATATAAGAGTTCCTCACAGCAGTGGAGGTATAGTGACCTCGTTAAACTCCATCTTCACAGAGTAAATTGGTCGGGTATGATAAACCCTTAGACGAGATGGGACTCTCGTACAAGTAGGTGGGTAATAATTCCCTCAGAAGATAACATAGTTAACTCCTGTACTAACTGAGGTGGGTAATAATTCCCTCAGAAGATAACGTAGTTAACTCCTGTACTAACAGAGGTGGGTATCGTACCCTCGAGAGAAATAAAGTCTTCCTCCCAACTTGAAATGTTCTTGTACGGTCCCGGTGAGTGGACATAGTGCACCCAAAACTCCCGTCGCGACGTAAATTGCATAGGAGACGACCTGAGACAGGTACAGCTCCAGTAGCATGCATGGCCAGATCCAACTAGGCTCCTCGCTTCTCGTAGTATAGAATTTGTTAGATGTCACATAAGGACGTTAATCAAGAACACAATGTGTATTGTCAATTATCATTTAGGATAACGACGTTTGTTATAAAGTGAAGTTAGTGAGAAACTTGAGTACAAGTTCTCGGTATGATAAAACGCAGGTATTTAATCCACTGTAATGTAGTGTTGTATGTGTGGGACATACACGGTATAGTTAGTATCATTCACGCACGTAAAGCAACACAACAGTGCACAAGAGTAATACAACATTTTACATGCAATTATCTTGGTCGTTATTTCAAACAACAGATAGCACACAAGCCGGTGTAATCCGATAGCAAACAGGTTGCAAGAATCCCATACCGTTCACCGTAGACTGTACTTGTTTAGTTCCCGGTCAACGTCTGGTCAAACAAAGTCCCAGAATAGGATAAACTGAGAGTGTTAATTTATGTAACTCTCGTTTAATAATTTTATTGATTCATGAAACGATTTCATATTCGTTATTTCATGTGAGGTTTATTTCTTTATACTTAGGTAGTTTCTTTAACCTCTTACCCTTATTATTAATTAAGGTATTTATATATTTCCAAAACATGTAGTCCTAATTTATAAGAGTTATATTGTGTGGTAATTTCTTTTAATTACCTTATGATTGAATGTATAACTTACTTGTTATTCCTTGTGATTTATTTTTAAATCCTTTAATATATATAACTATATATTCATGTACCATTTATGTTACATGTTTTACAGTTGTCTAAATGACATAATAGCTTCATAATTTCCCCAATATATTTATATGTCACACATGGACATAATATTCTTATAATTTTTGTTATTCTCCACTTAACCATAAATAATATTTATTGGTTACAATTAAATTCCTTAAAACTATATAACCCATAGTTTTAATTCCATAATTCCTTATATTCATTTTCTTTTTGATTTACTTGAAAATCATAACTGTATAAGTTTTATACACATGTATTGTTTATGATACTTATACATAATTGTCTAAAGGGCATAACCACTTAATAAATTCTCAAATTATACTTACGTGTTACGCATGGGCATATTTCTCCCATATCTTTTATTAATCACAAACTAACTCCAAATAATTATTTCTTTTACAAGTGAATTGCTTGTACTTGTATATCATAGTTTTAATTTCATAAATCCTTAAATCATAATTTCCTTTTCTATATGTCCTAGATATCCATATAGGACCTACAAATATTTTTTTAATCCCATAAATACAACATACTTTTCGGTTCTTATATTATAACCATATTTATTTCTTAAACTTTACATTATATTCCGAAATACATTATAATACATAGTTTTATTTTCTTAATTAATTCACTAAACCACCTCTAAAAATTCGGTATTTATTATTTGAACACCATAACTTTTATAAATTACCAATTCAGCCCTTAACCTTTCGGTTTTGACAAATAACTTTCTATAATTACATTTTAACCCCAAAACTTTATATAAATTATATATTCACTTATAAACTATAGTTTTAATATTTAATTTCCTTAATAACCAAGTGGACACTTATATTTCCACAAATTATGATTTTGCCCCACATAAAATTTAGTTTTATATTAAAACTCTTATAAATTACACATTCACCCCAAAACTTTTATAAACTTAATATTTCATGTCATAAATCATTTTAACCCAAAGTTTTCGGTCAACACTTTGACCTAAGTCTATTTTCATACTTAATACATTAATATACCCATAAACTTATATGTTTCTCGGTTTTACACCAATCTTTCCAAAAATTACAAAATAGCCCCAAAACTTTATAAATTGTTATTTTAACTACTAAACACCTATTTAATTCAACCAAAATTCATAATATTAATTCTCACACCATATTATACTATAATTATGTCAAGGACACCTTTTATTCTTGGTAATTACCTTTTGTTCCCCAAACTTTCTAGAAATTATATTTTCACCACATAACTTATTAAACTAGTCATTTAAACACTAGTAGTTATTTTTAACTTACTCAAAATTCATAGTATGTATTTATATACATATATAGCTCATTAAAACTATTATTCACCATTTGAATTCGGCAATAAAAATATGTCACCATATAATTTCTAAAACTTGATTTATATCTTATAATAATTATAAATAAATACATATGAGTCATATAACTCATGTAAAAATTATTGTAATGTCTTAGATATATTTTTATCTCAAAATAGAGCACATTTGTCCAAGACAATTCGGTATGAATAAATATTTAGCCTAGGTAACTTTTGTAACACTAAAATGTGTCTTAAGGTAAATATTTTCCATATATGCTATAAATTATATTTTTGGTATATGTTACCATAAGGTTTCGGTTTTAGACTCCTAAGAAGGTGTACATAATTTTTGTACAATTTTTTAAAAGCTTAAACAAGCTTTAAATAATAAAGATTTGCTTAGTAAACTTACTCTTAATAAAGGATGATTAAGTGCTTGAACTCCTCTTGAATTCCCGAGCTTCCTCCAATGGTAAATGATGTTCAGTTTTCCAAGGATTTACCTTAGGCTTTTTCTTCTTAAATTTTCGGCACACCTAGGAGGGATGGAGCATTAATTTTCCTTCATGAAATTGATGAAGAGAATAGCTTTAGAAGATGTAGAACTTTGGCCATACAAAAAATGTGTCTTAAGGATTTTCAAGCATGAAAAATACCTTAAGATGATCTTGGATGCTCCTTGGATTTATGTTGATTTAAGACAACTCCCTTGGTGTATAAATTGATGCCGAAAACTTGTAGTTGTGTTAGGAAGATTTTTGCTTCAAGACTTGATGAGGAATGCTAGGAAATTACCTTAGAAATGAAGATAGAAGTTAAACCTTCATTAATGGACTTAAGAGCTTCAAAGGAAGAAGATGAAGATAAGAAGGGAGAGCTTACCAATTCGGTGGTGAATGGCAAAGGAAGAATGGAAGCTAGACTCACGTAGGAATAAGAGAAAGCAAGTTTGAAAGGATTTTTCTTTTGCTAGTTTAATGTCAAATTTGACTCATCTTTTCATTAGTTTATTCCTTGATTGGTTGGCTCAATAAATGCCCTTATTTCATGCTTGTTTTCGGCTAGGACCAGGAATGATGGAGGCTTGATTGATAATTGAAGAAGAAGACAAAGACTAAGGTAGGTAAGGTGTTTTCTTTTGAATTTTCTAAGTAGAATACAAGTCATTTGTTGTCTTCTTTCTCCATATAATTTCGGTAACATGGGCTGTAGTATAGCATCTGATTTTTGATGATTAAAACATTAGAACATGGCTAGGTAGGTAGGCTTCTTAGTTGAATTTTTATAAGGTAATTTAAGCCTTCTTTCCTTGCTCAAAATCGGCTATAAGGTGCTGTACAAGACAATTGATTTTGTCTATATTTGACTATGAATTATGCTTAGTAGGTAGAGTATTCTTTTGACTAGTTAATGAGGCAATCAATCCCTTTTTTTACAGATCAAAATCGGCAGCCTCAATAGGTAGAACATGGCTGTTTGTTTGATTAGTTGCACATGGAATAAAGCTAGATCTAGTTTGTTCTTTTGTGTATTTAATTTCCCATGACTTTTCCTAACTCACTTCTTGTTGTTTTCCTTGCAGGAAATTGGTAATGGAGGAGCCATGTGACTTAATTTATTTGACACATCATCATATAGCACATGCTAGATGAGTCACCATTCCATAAGACAATTTACAAGTTCAAATCTAGCTTAAAAACACCCAAAATGGTGCCTGATATGGAGGTCAAATGGGGTTGATTTTTAATTTGATTTTTGTTACACTATATTGTAATAAGACCATACTAATATTTGTAATAGGTTCCAGCATTTATTTGGTACATTTATACCATGGTAAAAGATGAAAGTTCTAAGGTAAAAATGCTGATTTTAGGTACCTTTTTGATGATAAAATCGCCCCCACTTGTACTATGAATTTAGTACTGGAATTAATTGATTTAGATGCTCAATTTATCCCCTTTTAAGATTATCAACTCGTGGCTCCTCAAAAACTTCAAGGTAATTGCGTAGAACGCATTTTTGTGACACCCGAAGGTGCATTTTTGTGCTTTAAAGATTTTCTGAAAAATAAGTAGTCACTATGTGTTACAAGTGTTTATTGACATTTTTATAGTCAATAATAATATTTTAAGGTGTTACATTGAGTTATATGGGGTTATATCAACTCCAAACACAACTCAGGGCTAACCGGGGCAAAAAGGAGCGTTAAGAAATTCATCCGAGCACTTTGTTTATTTTTGAGGAATTGGCTCAAGCATTCTCTTTAGAATGTTGAATAATGATGTTAGGAACTCTAAGAATGATTTATATTGGAGTTTGTCCACTTCGGTACCACTCCGGGGCACTCCCGGGGGTTTATGGGGCCCCCATCGGGAACCTCCGAGCACTTTGTCTTTAACTGAGAATTTAGCTTGAAGAATTCATCTTATATGTTTAATAAAGTGTTTTGGTGTATTTGGAATGAAGAGTAATGCTTTACTTCATCCTATAATGTATTTCCGTGACTTTCGGGCCTTAAGGGAACTCCCGAGCATTTTGTATTTTCACTCAGTCTTAGATGAGGTCCTGTGTTCTAAGGGTCATACAATGATCCTTGATTAACTTTACATGAAGTTTATAGCTTATATAACTTGTTTAACTTAATGTCGGGCTTTAACGCACGTTTCTGACCTTAAGGAGTTTAGGTGCGTTTTAACGCCTAAATGTTTATATACTTCCTTTAGGGTTTAATAATCCCTTAAATAATACTTATTTATCATTATTTAATTATTTGAATGTTAGGGGTATTTTAATCTACCCCCCTTAAAAGGACTTCGCCCCGAAGTCTCATATCTAAGTTCAAATGGTTGTGGGGAATCAAGTTCCACTAAGCATCCACAACTCAATTCAATTTTAGGGATCAAGTCCCAAGTTCTACTTTTCAATTCGTATATATTCAATCATAACATACAGTATAATGAGCATGAAAGGTCATCACCAAAAATAACTTTAGTGCAGTGCAACGTAGTGCACGTAATTCATTCATAGTAGTGTAGTATAGTATAGATCATGCACACAGAGTAATTCCAACATAGTGTAACGTAGTACACATAATCACGTAGTAACAAAGTAACTTTAATGTAGTGTAACATAGTACACATAATCCATTCATGCTAGTGTAACGTAGTACACATTAGTAAGTGAAATTCATAGAATCACAAAGTCACACATGTACACATACAAATCACGGTGCAACAGTACATCGAAAGTGTACTTCCATGCTAAAAATGCTAAAACGCAGTAGGCTCTCCCCCCTTAAAAGAGGGGTACGCCCACGTACCCTAGACTAGCATAACTTGTCTGTAAATAGTGAGCAATCTTCATCCTTATTTGAAACTTATGATTAGTTAAAAAGATAGCCTCCCGGCTAAGATTTTAGGTGGGTATGGCACATATTTTTGGTTAAGATACGTTAAATACGTTGTGCATTTCCCTTGAGCTCAGTAGATAATTTTAACTGATGGGACCACCCGCTTCCGTTGCGCGACTCTGATTAAGTAATGTTCAATCATTTTGGAATAGTCTTAAATGCGCTTCATAGGTGGTATATTTAAGTTCCTTTATGTTCACATGTTGGTTTGGTGAGTTGTGTTCATCATTATTTTCGTTTGATTGTCATTGTTGATTCTGACTGGACTTTTGTCCTTTTACGGGGTATTGCCCCTAAGAATCCATGCATTCTCTGACATGTTCTATTTTGCATATTATGTTTTTATATTTGAATCCCATATGTATGGGTGAAGGTGATTTACCATATTGTGTAACACCCCATCTCAATCCAAATGTGGTTTCGCAACTTAACAACATATATATAAATGTCACAGCGGAATTCAATGCACTCCAGGACCTTGCCACGGTCTGATTGACAGAATATACCGAACATTAGTACATACCAACCTTAACTGAATACATATCCTTCTTACAATCCCCTAACATCCTATACAACTTACTAACTCAAATTGCCATACGAGTGTACATGCAAAACTCGTAGGCCACACTTAACCCGTAACGCTTGTACCCCTTCTTACTCTTGCGATGGCCGCCTCCTGACGTTCACCTGTGTAGTAAAAACAGCCCCCAAAGGGGGTCAGCACGAATGCTGGTACGATCCTCTCATGGCCCCCAAGCTAACGTGGCTATGACGACTAATTGTCGATAGCATGGAGGTTGATTAGATGCACAACATAATAGAAAGTGCAGTAAACAGCAATCCAAATATGAACAATCAAAGTTCAAACATAATGAACGACTTAAATGCGTTCCCTTAATTAGAGAGTTAATTATTTAACTCCTTAAGTTATGTTTCCTCTTAATCTTAGTCCATCCTTATCTTACCTCAATCTTAGTCTTAGAAACAACCATCCTTTAAAAAGGAATGGATGTAGCTTATCTTAGTCTTATAATACAAACCATCCTTTAAAAAGGAATGGTTGCAACTTATCTCAAACCTTATCTTAATCTTAGAATACAAACCACTCTTTAAATAGAAATGATTGTATCTATCTCAATGTTTATTTTTGTCGGGTCAAAAGCGACCCTAGCCAATGAGCTATTAACTCCATTGGTTGAATAAACAACTTATCTTATAATTTATGATTTAGGTGATCCTACCGCACCATCTTAATGCCTCCTACCTTGGACTGTATGTCCAATGTAGCTGAGCCGGCAACCGACCCTAGGCAACAAGTCCGAAGACAAGTCCTTAAGCGGAAGTCGGATCTGCTATAGATACCGACCCCCTTTTTCCTTAGCATGCATGACCGGAGTCAGTCCCGGGTTCCTCACTCCCCCCTTAAGTTCCAGTTAGTAGAAGTCTCAAGACAATGTTTGTTGGTTAACCTCTTTCGGTTTATAAAAAACTAATATTAGGGAGTTCCTTAGTCTCACTCAATTCCTTACTAAACGTTGGTTAGTAAGTTCTCACGGTAAGTTGTGTTAGTTTTCAAACATCACACAACAATACAATAAACATAATGTTCCGGTTGCATGCTTTATCTTGTTTAGTCGGCACACATAAACAAATAGCACACAAGCCGAGGGACACCTCATTAGCAAGCAGGTCACAAGAAGAACTGTTGTTCACCGTTGGTCGTTTGGTTGCTTACTCTCCTCCGGAGTCCAAACTCTCAAGTCCTAAAACATTGATTCAGTTTTAGGTTATTAATCACTTAACTTAATTTAACTTAATTAACTCACTTAACCCATAATGATTCCCCACCTAACACCTCTTAAGTTTTACAACTTATTCTTACAACTTAACCTTAAACTTTTAAGTTTATACTTAACTTAATCCCTTAGGTCTTTATACCTCTAGTCATCAATGCCCTCTTAATGGGGTACCGTTAATACCACTAAACTTCCTTAGGGTTTCTTTTTTTTTTCCATCTTTAGGGTCGACCGACCTTACCGACCGACCTTACCCAAGGTCGGTCCATTCCAAAACTTATTACCGTTTGAAAATTTTACCCCGACCGACCTTGCAAGTCCGGTCCCCAAGGTCGGTCCATTCCCGAGAGTTTTTCCCGTGGAAAATTTAAGCCCCGACCGACCTTGCCAAGGTCGGTCCCAAGTTCGGTCGATTCCAGAGACTCAATTCGTACACAAAATACAAGCCCGACCGAACTTGTAAGTCCGGTCCCCAAGTTCGGTCGATTCCAGAAACTCTTTCCGGTAGTGTAAACTGAGCTCGACCGACCTTGCAGGTCCGGTCCCTAAGGTCGGTCGGCTCCAGAACCTTGTTTCTAAATTCCCATTTGACTCCAAACTTCTCCACAAGTTTCCCCCATGTGTCCTAATACCATTTAGGCACTTAAACTCTCCGTAGAACTCCCACCAACCTCTCTAAAACAATTTCCAAAGATCTACTTAAACATTCACTCAATTCTTTTAAAACTCCTAACACTTAGCACTTATTTCCTTACATTCCTAACTTGTAACCTTACCAAAACTTCAACCAACCCAAGTGTTCCCTCCTTAACAGTTTGAGAACTTCATAAACATCATTTTCCATCTTCAGTTCATTTACCAAAACTTCCTCAAGTCACCTTGCATATCCATGCACCAATTCCTCTCTTTTCCATTTATTACTCATCATTCCTAAACTCTTGGACATACCTAAACATTTCTTCCCATCCTCTTAGCACCTTAACCTTGTTCTTCTTTACCTTGACCTTCCTACACCCTCCTTAGACACCTACATCCCTTTTACTCAATTTACTCCCATCACCTAAGTCCACTCATTACCATCTAAACTAAAACCTTATTGTTCCACTACTAGCATCATCACTACTTACACAAGCTTCCCAAAACTTTCATTGATATATTCCCTAGTTCATACCTAAATCACCTTAAAGCATTATACACCTTCTCCTCCAAATTTTGCACAAGTCTTACCATTCCTCTTACCATGACTTTGGTGTGTTCAATACACCCACCAATCCTCTAATTCTTCCTAGACAACTCTAGGTCATTCTCATCCTCAAGAACTCCTTAGTTAACTCATTTCCACTCAAATTCCTTTTAATGATCCCAAGTAAATCCTAGGTCATTTTAACTCATCACTACCACTTAAACACTTTGTTTTCTACTCAAATTTTGCCATAGCTTCTCTAGTATATTATCATGCCCAAATGCATTGTTTTCCTCATTCAACCATCTCACACACATCAAGTTCTTTCTCATCATATTTTATCACCCAAACCAACTCATTCACAACAAACTCAATATATTGCAATAATCTTAAATTGCATAGCACTAAGGCTCTTAAATGACATGGCTCTTAGGCCCTTAAATAACTTAAACTTAAACACTGAATTTCCCACATATAAAAGCTTTCAACCTGCAAATACACCCATCAATCTCATAGTAGTTATAATGCTCTTAAAACTCATCTTAAACTTATCTTACTAACTCATTCCCATTGGCTCCTTAGTCATAAGTTCATAAGCTTGTTTAAATTCCTTTTTCCTAGGTTATATAACCCATTACATAATGTAAGCTTTAAGCTACATTAGTACTCATCTAAATACCCCCCTTAAAACTTAAACCCCATTAGGTAAGCATTTTACCTTTTTTCCCAAGCTTATCTCTACTTCCTCCTTAGACCTTGTTCTTGAATGAATCTCGGCCACCCATTAAATTTCCCTTGCCAATGTTCTAATCAATATTCATGACTCACATGAGTGCTAAACAATACACTAACCTTAAGGAATGAAAACCTAGGTTAAAAATGTGTTCTAAGGTCTTAAAATGAATGTTTTACCTTGAAGTCTTAAGGTAGGCTTGGATATGAATCAAGAAGGACCTCCTCTAGCCCTTGGAGAATAGAATCAAGCTATAACAATGGATAAAACAAGGCTCCATGAGAAGGTAATTTTCGGCCATGTAGAAGAAGTGGTGGAAACATGGTTTTTCTTACATTTTCATTACCTTGAATGAATGGAGAACCAAATGGGCTCTTCAAACTTGATTTTCCTCCATCAATGGAGTTTTATCATGGCACCAAACTTGAGCTTTGGAGGATTTGAAAAGATAGGAATGAAGGCCTTGATCTAACTAGGAGAAATCTATGCTTACTTTTCAATTTGGAGCAAAGGTGAACATTTGGTGAGCAATTGAAAGTGGAGGCACCATGAATGGAGATCTCTTGGTTTTGGAGTAGGGAAGAAGAAGGAAAAACCGATGGAGGAAGGAGAAATGAAGAGAGAGAAGAAAAAGGTGGCTTAAATGAAGATATTTGTTATAAAAGGTAAATAGTCTTTCTTTTACTTTCCTTCCCTTTTTTCTTTTCTTATTTGATGAAGTCTTTAATGAATCATCCCTTAGAAACCGGCCCCCTCATTAGATAAGGCTAACATGGTCTTTGTTGACCAACTAATTGACTTATGTTGACTTAAGCTTAATTTGGGCACTATTTGGCACTATTCACACATTAGTGCACATATTTGTGAAATTTTTGATTTCCCATTGATTTAGAATTCCTAATGTGATACTAATTAGTACACATGTTGATTAAGATGTAATCATAGGCCCTTAGCCACTCAAAACCCATTTCTAAGACAGTTTCTCAAAAAGGTGCTTTAAGGAGTCTTAAAGCACATTTTGTGTTTAAGCTTGTTTTTGAGCTTGGTTTTCTTTGGTAATTGATTTAACATGTCCATTATCATGTTACTAAAGTCTTATAATGGTATTTGGGTGTTAATCAAAGTCACTCCAGCTTAGAGCACATTTTTGCCTAAATTGCCCTTAAGGCGTTTTCTTGTGTTTTTCCTTGGTTTAAATTGTCTACCAATCTTTATAAGGCATATTTTAGCCTTACCACATCATAATTTGATGTTTACTTAACATACTTAGGTTTGGGGTATTTCAATCTACCCCCTTAAAAGAACTTTGTCCCCAAAGTTCTCATGCATATCTTATTAGAATACATGTCTTACCTCATTCCATAGATCATATAGATCATACTTATGTATACTTAAACTCATTGAGTCATTAGATCCACCATATGCTTATACTTAAATATCACACAACACGCTTAAGCATGTATAGCACTCAAAATTCCCTTTGTTCCTTTTGATGATTAAAACATTCACATAATTTCCCAACGTATTCTCCCATGTCACCGGTCTGTAGACAATGGCTCGTTCGTCCTCGTCACCATGGGCCAGAATACAAAACAACTCTGCTCTCCCCATGTCACCGGTCCGAAGACAAAGGCTCGTGCGTCCTCGACTTCATGGGCGAGACTCAGTAAAAAGTTAATTCTTTTTACGAGGTCATGTGAGGAATAATTCCTCTAATTAAAAATACAATCAACTCCAATTTCATTTTATCCTAATGCCTCCATCCTTAGCGTGATTTAATTGTGACCACTGGTAGGGAGTTTCAGGAATCATCCAACCCTGATGTGATCAGCATCAGTGTAGAACTATCCTTCCACCCCAATTTGTGTTCGGTTTCCCTTGATCCCTAGAAAATCAAGTTCCACCTCCCACGTCATTTTCAAACATCAAATAATTCACTCATGTCCGATTTTCTATCTTTTAGTGATTCTAGTCGTAATCATTACATCTCCAAGGTGTGGACTCAGTCCATCTACATTCCCAATTCATCTCTTAGTACTTACCTCAGGACTTAAATTCCTACTAAGTTCTATATCAGTCTCATACCAACTTTCACCGTCTTATACCACATAGCATTACCATTTCTTAACTCATACTCATACCAATTAATATCTCATATATTCCTTATTTCTTAAGTCTCCTTAATCCTCTTCCTTAATTCTCTTAACTTGTACTCACACCGGAGTTAACAAATAGGTACTTAATATGTATGGTATTCACATCTTCTGTGCGCAATAACCATGCTTAATCTCAAAATGTTTATATAAAATAAATTCTCAAATTCTTTTGTGCTATGCACACCGTAGTTTATGTACTCAGTACACAATCATACACTAAGTGGTTTTCGCTCTACCCCCTTTAAAATGGATTACACCCACGTAATCAACATTATATCATCCTTGAACATGGGTTCAAGATGTCTAATTCTCACCAAGCATTCTAGCTTTCATGTCATCTATCTCACTTATGATTCGATCAGAGGGTCATAACTATGCTAATGACTTAGTCTCTGCATCGAGGATTCTTAACGGTACTTATACCATTTTCTTAACTTAGTTTGGTCTAATCTCAAAGGTAGTGGTCTGCTAGTTTCAGCTGCGCGACTCTGATAATCTTAGGCTTAACTGCCTTTCTAATCGTTCATAGTATTGTATATCCTTCTGCCTCCTTACAGTTTAGGAATATTGATCTCTCAGTGGACATGTGTTATCTTTTTACATACACGGCCTTAATGAGTTGTAGCTCGTCTATCCAGTCTTCCTGGAGATCTAGTGTTTGTATTCTTAGTGTTTTCTCAAGTGTCTAAATTGTTCTTTCCATCTAACCATTGGTCTGAGGATGATTCTTAATCTGAAACTACTGTTTAGTGCTTATTGCGCTTTACAGTTTAATCTATAACATCTTAAGACATGTCCCATGTCTGTACTTAACAATCCGTGCTCTTTGCACTTCATAGTCCTTAATTATTTGTTCTCTGATTCCTTTGTGTTGTTGGTTCAACTGAATTCTTCTCTTAGACTGTTTGTGGTAGTAGCTGCTCTTGTCTGATCTCGCGTCGTTGTCCGTGGTACGGAGTCGACTACTTCTCGTGTTCCTTACACCACTCGTCTACATGCATGGGGTACCGTACTGGTACATTACTACTTACCCGACTAACTCATAAATGAGTGTGTCAGGCCTGCAAGCCCCTATGGGGTGCAGTCGTCCCACATCTCGTTTAAGTAAACTTGTAGTGCCCGTCACACGTTTAGCTATAGCTAATTATGAAGTATTCTGTTGTCGATCTCCTCTTTCATTGTTCCATAATAACACTTATTGTTCTTCTTGAACTTAATCAAGGAAAATCCATTTACTATGTTCTTGGGTATTGTATGCTCCCTTTCTTTCTGTATCCCGTACTGATTCGGTCTCTTAGTAACTGAGGTCTCTTTCCATAGAGCCTCTTATCTTCTTTCTCATTTTTGTTCTACTAGGAATGCACTTCCAGTTTCTTAAGGAATGGGTAGTGTGCTTCCTGTGAAATCTTACCTAACCAGGTCCAGACTACTGGCATCAATGCACAGTTCGTCTACCATCTTATTTCCTTACTTATATCAGTCTTAGCTTATAAATTTAATTGCCTCAGTGTCAATATTTGACGGCTTATACATAACGGTCGCTTTACCATGCACCATGACTTAATCCCCTTATATAAATATTGTACTCACGACCACTACTACTGTGGTAGCTGGCGTTTACCATGTTGCCCATTGATGGCGCAACTACTTACTCATTTACTCTAACATCTTATCTTATATTCAATCCCTTCTTGGTGTAAACACACTGGGAGTTCTCTAATTTCGGTGTTTGGTGGTTATCATACCGTGCTGTAAAATGGTTATCTCTTAATACGAAGGTGTTCTGCTTCAATCTCAGGTTCATAAGTAGGCTAATTTTTTTTTCTCACATTCTTTCATCCTTTATGATGTTATCTACCATGTAATTTTACCGGTTACTAAAGAAGTCATCCGTTTACTCACAAGCTCTTCTGAGCGTTGGTCACTTGACGTGCCATTCTGTGCACTCACCATGTTTATCTCTGATGATTACTGATTCTTAAATCCTGGGTGTTGGATATGAGGTCTGTCTCTGCAGCCTTCCTTATTACTCAAGTGTATCTGGTATGTTCTAAGGTAATTTCAAGGTTTACAGTTTCCATTCTCTAACAAACGTATTATTTCTCTAATAAGTGAAAGCCCTTTTTGAGGGGTTTATTCCCACTCTTGGCCTCACAACAAGGAGAGGTATCCCCACCCTAAAAGGCATGGTTCATTCTCCGCCCCTGCCAATGTACTATCTCATTATTCTCATTGGTGCCTTTTCCTGGCAATATTTTCCACAACCTAGGTTATAGGTTTGTAACTGTTCATATCTACACATTGTAGTTCCTCATGGCTTAAATAAGCTCTCTTATAACTCGCTGTGCCTCGGCTCTGATGTGGTTAACATCCTTGGCACGTAGGCTCTTAGTGCTTAATATCTCCGTTCATTACTTGTACTCTTACTCATCTGTAGGTCATCCTTATAGGTTTTTTGTTTCTTTGAACACTATCCACCGTTAGGTTACATATTAAATGTAGTAACAGGTCTCATGGCAAGTTGCTGCATTCTGATTCCCGCTACGAAAGTTTGTTCAGGTGATCTGAGGTTACTTAGTGTCCCTACTGTCGTTTAACTAGACTTATGTCTTTTAATAATTAAGGCTAAGTTCGTATTAGGCGCTTGCCTTACGGTGTCCAAGTTGGATATCATCCTGTCATCTTATACTTTCATCTCAACGCTTCGTTCAACTTCCGTTGACTACGCCACCCGTTGATGATCAATCATACTTGGGTGTTAATGAGTTAGACAAACAGTATTAACTGCCATTCATCAGTTTTCTCCTTTTCCAGGGTTGTACGTCTTTAATCCTTAGTAGGTTATAGCTTACGTTCATTTCCTTTATCCCTGTTTCCTGGGTTTTCCAATATCTTCATTGAAGAATGCTTATTACTGGTATTCTTAGTGATCAATTTGGGAGTCTTATCCCATTCTTGTTGAAAGTCGTTGTGTCAACAGTCTCCATTGTATCTTATAATACATCCCTTGTATATTATTGCTTATATAGTGTTTTGCTCGGATTATTGAGCGATCTCTCAGGTTCCTCTCCCTGAGGTTCTGGATTGATGTTCTTACCGTACTGTCGGCTGATGTTGTTGTAGTAGGTTGTACTGTTGCTAATATTCATATGGTTTAGTATTTCGTCCAAGTTCAGCTCCCTGCTGACCGGTGTGACGACTCATCTTATTATGGTCAGGCCGTCAGGCCCTTCCAAGGTTTCATCCTTTCATTCTTATAGATTTACAGTCCGGTATTAAAATGTACTACAACTGTAGCGTTCTATTACCTCGCCATGATGGCTTTCCGTACTATTTAACCTTGGTAGCACTTGCTATGGCAAGTGCGCCATGCAAGATGGGTTACCGGTACCGTGCGCACCAGTAATGGTACTTCCTCCTAATATTTTATATCTTTGGTAGTCCTCGAGACTCCTTCGACGTTCTCTTGTTTAGGATAACTAGCCATCCGGCAGTTTCCTGGTTATTTTGACAGTACTGTCATTTATCAGGGCGTTCCTCTTTCTGAGGGAACCCCTTATTATTTTCTTATGTCTTAATCCTCGCTCCCGTTCCCACACATTTTGTCGTGGTTACTAAGTAATGATCCTCCCTTAGGCACTAAATCGTAGTCCTATTCCGGTATACAGTAGTACATGTTTTTATTGTCGCCTGCGCTATGTCGACCAGGTTTTATAACCTTCCTCATTGTATGGGGTTTGGGGTTCCCGTTTCTGACTGGAGCTTCCGGTAGTCTTAACCCTCATGTTATGTATTATCCCACTGTTATTCTCATTCGGACCACTGTCCGGTACTCACGTCACTTATCTTTCCTTACCCATTGCACCTTTAGTGCTTTTCTTATCATTGGTATGGCGGGTTATTTTGACTGCGTAGCATGTCGACCCATGTTGCCGGTAATTACCGTTCCCTTATTGCTAGAATTCCATAGGTAGCGCCTGTTTCTCTGTTGCGCTCCATTAAAACCTCCAAGTTCTCCGTAACTGTTGTGCAACAAGATGTTTCTCGTATTGCTTACTGTTAACTAACTGCCAGATCGGGTTTTCCCGAGAAAGAGAAGGCTTTCTTCTCTCTAGCGTTTGTTCCAAATATTCAGAGTTAGGGATGTGGAGGGCGGGTCTAGGTACTATGGATATCCGGTAAATACCGGGAAGTCCTAACTAACGCACCTCTCACTCTATCACTCAACCCTTAACTCAACTCAACCTCTGTATTCTCCTAAGTTCGGTAATTCTTGTCTTCAGAGCGTAACTACGCTCTGATACCACTTAACACCGCAAAATATATAAATGAAAATCCCCTCAATCCAAATGTGGTTTCGCAACTTAACAACATATATATAAATGTCACAGCGGAATTCAATACACTCCAGGACCTTGCCACGGTCTGATTGACAGAATATACCGAACATTAGTACATACCAACCTTAACCGAATACATATCCTTCTAACAATCCCCTCAAATCCTATACAACTTACTAACTCAAATTGCCATACGAGTGTACATACACAACTCGTAGGCCACACTTAACCCGTAACGCTTGTACCCCTTCTTACTCTTGCGACGGCCGCCTCCTGACGTTCACCTGTGTAGTAAAAACAGCCCCCAAAGGGGGTCAGCACGAATACTGGTACGATCCTCTCATGGCCCCCAAGCTAACGTGGCTATGACGACTAATTGTCGATAGCATGGAGGTTGATTAGATGCACAACATAATAGAAAGTACAGTAAACAACAATCCAAATATGAACAATCAAATTTCAAACATAATGAACGACTTAAATGTGTTCCCTTAATTAGAGAGTTAATTATTTAACTCCTTAAGTTATGTTTCCTCTTAATCTTAGTCCATCCTTATCTTACCTCAATCTTAGTCTTAGAAACAACCATCCTTTAAAAAGGAATGGATGTAGCTTATCTTAGTCTTATAATACAAACCACCCTTTAAATAGGAATGGTTGTAACTTATCTCAAACCTTATCTTAATCTTAGAATACAAACCACTTTTTAAATAGAAATGATTGTATACATCTCAATGTTTATTTTTGTTGGGTCAAAAGTGACCCTAGCCAATGAGCTATTAACTCCACTGGTTGAATAAACAACTTATCTTATCATTTAGGATTTAGGTGATCCTACCGCACCATCTTAATGCCTTCTACCTTGGACTGTATGTCCAATGTAGCTGAGCCGGCAACCGACCCTAGGCAACAAGTCCGAAGACAAGTCCTTAAGCGGAAGTCGGATCTGCTATAGATACCGACCCCCTTTTTCCTTATCATACATGACCGGAGTCAGTCCCGGGTTCCTCACTCCCCCCTTAAGTTCCAGTTAGTAGAAGTCTCAAGACAATGTTTGTTGGTTAACCTCTTTCGGTTTATAACAAACTAATATTAGGGAGCGTTCCATAGTCTCACTCAATTCCTTACTAAATGTTGGTTAGTAAGTTCTCATGGTAAGTTGTGTTAGTTTTCAAACATCACACAACAATACAATAAACATAATGTTCCAGTTGCATGCTTTATCTTGTTAGTCGGCACACATAAACAAATAGCACACAAGCCGAGGGACACCTCATTAACAAGCAGGTCACAAGAAGAACTGTACCGTTCACCGTTGGTCGTTTGGTTGTTTACTCTCCTCCGGAGTCCAAACTCTCAAGTCCTAAAACATTGATTCAGTTTTAGGTTATTAATCACTTAACTTAATTCAACTTAATTAACTCACTTAACCCATAATGATTCCCCACCTAACACCTTTTTAAGTTTTACAACTTATTCTTACAACTTAACCTTAAACTTTTAAGTTTATACTTAACTTAATCCCTTAGGTCTTATACCTCTACTCATCAATGCCCTCTTAATGGGGTACCATTAATACCACTAAACTTCCTTAGGGTTTCTTTTTTTTCCATCTTTAGGGTCGACCGACCGACCTTACCCAAGGCCGGTCCATTCCAGAACTTATTACCGTTTGAAAATTTTACCCCGACCGACCTTGCAAGTCCGGTCCCCAAGGTCGGTCCATTCCCGAGAGTTTTTCCCGTGGAAAATTTAAGCCCCGACCGACCTTGTCAAGGTCGGTCCCAAGTTCGGTCGATTCCAGAGACTCAATTCGTACACAAAATACAAGCCCGACCGAACTTGTAAGTCCGGTCCCCAAGTTCGGTCGATTCCAGAAACTCTTTCCGGTAGTGTAAACTGAGCTCGACCAACCTTGCAGGTCCGGTCCCTAAGGTTGGTCGGCTCCAGAACCTTGTTTCTAAATTCCCATTTGACTCCAAACTTCTCCACAAGTTTCCCCCATGTGTCCTAATACCATTTAGGCACTTAAACTCTCCTTAGAACTCCCACCAACCTCTCTAAAACAATTTCCAAAGATCTACTTAAACATTCACTCAATTCTTTTAAAACTCCTAACACTTAGCACTTATTTCCTTACATTCCTAACTTGTAACCTTACCAAAACTTCAACCAACCCAAGTGTTCCCTCCTTAACAGTTTGAGAACTTCATAAACATCATTTTCCATCTTCAATTAATTTACCAAAACTTCCTCAAGTCACCTTGCATATCCATGCACCAATTCCTATCTTTTCCATTTATTACTCGTCATTCCTAAACTCTTGGACATACCTAAACATTTCTTCTCATCCTCTTAGCACCTTAACCTTGTTCTTCTTTACCTTGACCTTCCTACACCCTCCTTAGACACCTACATCCCTTTTACTCAATTTATTCCCATCACCTAAGTCCACTCATTACCATCTAAACTAAAACCTTATTGTTCCACTACTAGCATCATCACTACTTACACAAGCTTCCCAAAACTTTCATTGATATATTCCCTAGTTCATACCTAAATCACCTTAAAGCATTATACACCTTCTCCTCCAAATTTTGCACAAGTCTTACCATTCCTCTTACCATCACTTTGGTGTGTTCAATACACCCACCAATCCTCTAATTCTTCCTAGACAACTCTAGGTCATTCTCATCCTCAAGAACTCCTTAGTTAACTCATTTCCACTCAAATTCCTTTTAATGATCCCAAGTAAATCCTAGGTCATTTTAACTCATCACTACCACTTAAACACTTTGTTTTCTACTCAAATTTCGCCATAGCTTCTCTAGTATATTATCATGCCCAAATGCATTGTTTTCCTCATTCAACCATCTCACACACATCAAGTTCTTTCTCATCATATTTTATCACCCAAACCAACTCATTCACAACAAACTCAATATATTGCAATAATCTTAAATTGCATAGCACTAAGGCTCTTAAATGACATGGCTCTTAGGCCCTTAAATAACTTAAACTTAAACACTGAATTTCCCACATATAAAAGCTTTCAACCTGCAAGTACACCCATCAATCTCATAGTAGTTATAATGCTCTTAAAACTCATCTTAAACTTATCTTACTAACTCATTCCCATTGGCTCCTTAGTCACAAGTTCATAAGCTTGTTTAAATTCCTTTTTCCTAGGTTATTAACCCATTACATAATGTAAGCTTTAAGCTACATTAGTACTCATCTAAATACCACCCCTTAAAACTTAAACCACCATTAGGTAAGCATTTTACCTTGTTTTCCCAAGCTTATCTCTACTTCCTCCTTAGAACTTGTTCTTGAATGAATCTCGGCCACCCATTAAATTTCCCTTGCCAATGTTCTAATCAATATTCAATGACTCACATGAGTGCTAAACAATACACTAACCTTAAGGAATGAAAACCTAGGTTAAAAATGTGTTCTAAGGTCTTAAAATGAATGTTTTACCTTGAAGTCTTAAGGTAGGCTTGGATATGAATCAAGAAGGACCTCCTCTAGCCCTTGGAGAATAGAATCAAGCTAGAACAATGGAAAAAACAAGGCTCCATGAGAAGGTAATTTTCGGCCATGTAGAAGAAGTGGTGGAAACATGGTTTTTCTTACATTTTCATTACCTTGAATGAATGGAGAACTAAATGGGCTCTTCAAACTTGATTTTCCTCCATCAATGGAGTTTTCTCATGGCACCAAACTTGAGCTTTGGAGGATTTGAAAAGATAGGAATGAAGGCCTTGATCTAACTAGGAGAAATCTATGCTTACTTTTCAATTTGGAGCAAAGGTGAACATTTGGTGAGCAATTGAAAGTGGAGGCACCATGAATGGAGCTCTCTCGGTTTTGGAGTAGGGAAGAAGAAGGAAAAACCGATGGAGGAAGGAGAAATGAAGAGAGAGAAGAAAAAGGTGGCTTAAATGAAGATATTTGTTATAAAAGGTAAATAGTATTTCTTTTACTTTCCTTCCCTTTTTCTTTTCTTATTTGATGAAGTCTTTAATGACCCATCCCTTAGAAACCGGCCCCCTCATTAGATAAGGCTAACATGGTCTTTGTTGACCAACTAATTGACTTATGTTGACTTAAGCTTAATTTGGGCACTATTTGGCACTATTCACAAATTAGTGCACATATTTGTGAACTTTTTGATTTCCCATTGATTTAGACTTCCTAATGTGATACTAATTAGTACAAATGTTGATTAAGATGTAATCATAGGCACTTAGCCACTCAAAACCCATTTCTAAGACAGTTTCTCAAAAAGGTGCTTTAAGGAGTCTTAAAGCACATTTTGTGTTTAAGCTTGTTTTTGAGCTTGGTTTTCTTTGGTAATTGATTTAACATGTCCATTATCATGTTACTAAAGTCTTATAATGGTATTTGGGTGCTAATCAAAGTCACTCCAAGCTTAGAGCACATTTTTGCCTAAATTGCCCTTATGGCGTTTTCTTGTGTTTTTCCTTGGTTTAAATTGTATACCAATCTTTATAAGGCATATTTTAGCCTTACCACATCATAATTTGATGTTTACTTAACATACTTAGGTTTGGGGTATTTCATATTGTTTGTTGCCGATATTATTCCATGTCTTGTTTAGACTGTCGGATCGATGTGCCACGTTATGCCACTGCTCCCAATTATTTTGTCTCTAAGTAACTGTTAGCTGTAGCATTGCTTGGTATTCTTCATTGTATATCTTATTACTGTACGTCGGGCTTCCAATAATATTGTAAGGTTTGCCCATCCTGTGATGCTCATGCACATGTCATGTATCTTCCATTATCCTTTTTAGGCAATTCTACTACGAGGTTCTTCCTCTACGTGGCATATACTGTAATACAGTTCGCCTTCCATTTGATTTTCCATCATTGAGTTCTTCTCGAGTTTCACTTGATTGTTTTGTGCCTGTATGCTTATTTCTGATAGCTGCTTATGACGGTGATTCCACTAAGATTCTTCTCGTCAATATTACTGAGGCGTCTAGCTCTTTATCAGAGTTGATTCTTTCCCGTGTTCCTCTTGCTAGTTGCCTTCGGATGTGGGGTATCTTCTTGGTATGTTACCACTTACCTGTCCGATTTAGGATTATTCCTTGTCAAGTCCATAAGCTCTCGCACGTTTAGTTGAAGCATTCTTCCTTCCATGGGTCCTTACCTGATTGGTGTACTGTATAGATTCTTCATTGATAGTGGTAGCGTCCTGATAGTGGGGTTCATCATCTTCGTCGGTGTTGCTGATGCATTTGGTGGTTCAGTTGTTGTAGCTGTAAGGTCGCAGTATTCTTGTCGGTTTTAAATTTGTCTTCTATTCATCGCCTCCTGTAGTTGTAATCGTCGGCGTTCGGGTCTTGTATAATACTGGGGTATATTAAAATTCTTCTCTTTGACCTTCAGGTCATCATCCTGTGGTTCAGGTATTTGGGTTTACTGTTACCATATTCGGTTTCCATTTTCAATGTAGAGTATGAGCTACGGTCGAGCCGTGCATCTTGTGTATGATATAGAAATATTTCCTGTTGTTACTGATTCACAAATTGTCGGTAGTACATATCCGATCTTTTATTATATGTTCATTAAGCATACCTCAGTAGGGTTCCCGTTAAGGTTTCTAACAAGGTACAGATTTCTCATAATTCCACATATTCTTGTGGTTTATAAATCAACTCATGTGAGTATTAGTATAGTGTTTCTACTCTTTATATTCTACCCTACTTATAGGTAGGTTCCCATTTAATTTACAGGGTTTGAATTCATAAAGAAGACTTAAGTCTATCTTTCCCTTCAGATAGCAATATGGCCATAACTTAGAAGGTAACTTGAGAATACTCCTATTATAGGTAATTGTCTCTTGATCTAATATTTAACTTATTAGCATGGTTCCTGGTATAATAACGGTTAGTATTTCCCTCACAGTTGACTATTTTCCGACATGCGCGGAGTCGTTTTTGCTATTTTAATCTCTTCAGGATAACCTGGATAATTTAACTTTTAACTTACGCCCTCTACATCTCATATACTTTATTAGTCAAACTTTATATTAAAATTAAGAATAATTATCTACTTATCACAGAAATATTTGTGACCACTTGTAGGGAGTCTCAGGAATCATACAACTCTGACGGGGTCAGCGTCAGTGTTGAACTATCCTTCAACCCATTTTGTGTTTGGTTTTCCCTTGATCTGACCAGGATCAAGTTCGACCTCCCACGTCAAATATCAAACAACCACATAATTGCAAATTTCCAAATTTTATCTTATCAAGGCTTTGTGACGTGGTGTTTACAACATTCTTCCTTGACTGTTATACATCACTCTAGCAGCTGTTGTATCTTACACTTGCAACTAGTGTATAACTTAATCCCCGGAATTAAATTCCTTTGATCAAATCATCAAGCGGGGAAGCCAGTTTTTCCTCTTGGCATAAAAGATAAATTCTCGTTAAAACATCTAGTCACATATTGTCTAATAATTATATTCAGCAATCATTTGACTCTTAGACCCATCATACAAGCAATAAATTCAATTATGGACTTGGATACCTCAGAATACACTCTTTTCTTTAAAAGGCCTTTCTAGTAATTAACTTATCAGGGCTTGATCATTACCTATACTTTGGTTATCATCACTTGGAACGAAGATAGTCATAGTTATTACTAAATTTGGAATAAGACTCCAAGGAAAAGTTTTTATAACTCATTCTACAATTAAGATTCCCTAAAGTATTAATCCCTCCGCCTTTAAGCTTGGCCTTTTCTTGTTACATTTGAACTCCATGGATCAGGTGAATCATATGTTCAACCTAGGTTAAATATCTTTTAATATTAGTACCATTCCAAACTAGGGGTTCCCAGTTTGAATTCTACGGTTTGGTGACAAGACAATCAAAGCTTAATGTTTGTTACTTCCTCTTAGGAACGTGGTTAATCCACAAACTCAATGGCTTCCAAGAATAGGTCGTTTAGGTGTATAAACTAGAGGATTTATAATCATAGAGATTGATATATATTGTTAGGAAAGTTCACGTGTAAAACGCTTGTTACAAGTGAAGGGGTATGTTCTCCCGCTTTTAAGTTTAACTTCCCCTCACCATTGGTGTATATCTGAATTCAAACTCTTAGTATAGCTTACACTGCCTCCATAGAGAGTTATTTATTACTATGATCATATAAAAATTTATATTACATTGGAAGGTAACTTTATTTGTTCTCATGCGTTATTTACTTACATTCCCAAATTGAGTTGTCATAGAAGACATATGCCCATATAAATCCATAAGGATAGAGTAGGACATGTGCCTCAAAATAGGGTAGGTATATTTTATGATACTTATTCCTCTGAAATATATCAATACTCCTCAAAAGTTTTAGGTTAATAACCTCCTAATTATATGTATATATATGTAGCACTTGGCATCACTAAAGAAGTATTTTTCCTGACTTCTGAAAATATAAATTCAAAGTTTGTTCTCTTCTCACTATTTATTAGGAGTCCAGCATTGTCACTGTAATGATACTAGCTGAGACCCTAGGTATTAGAGCAGGTATTACATCCTGTGTTTATTTATGTTGGATGTTTAGTTATATATAGTGAGATTCTGTTATGATTTTCTTGATATTGTCATTGGTTATTTTTGTAGGACTACACTGGTAGTCATATTTCAAGGTTTCGCATGATCTTCTCGCGAAGTTAGTAAGAGATTGTAAGATCTTCCAGTCCGCACTGGGCGGTAAGCTCAGTGCCTGGGTATCCCGAAAAATTCAGTGTTTGCTCTTTCCGTGTAGGTCTTCATTCTCCTTTATTTGGTTTACTGGAGCAGCACTTGTTGTAGCAAGTGCGCCATGCAGGTTGGATCATCATGCAGTGTATGCCCTTTGAGATATATTTTTACTCCATCATCACTATACTTAGTGGTATTGTCAGCCTTTCTGGTTATCATCGGTATGACGTCACGATTATTCGTCGTCAGCTTCCCGTGTGGATGACAGTTGGCATCGTACGGTCTTCAACAAATCCTTCTGCCATTTCTGGTAGCCTTAAGTATTTGTGTTAATTAATGCATTCCTTTTCATGACATCTGCTCGTTAATTAGGCGGGTCATAGTTTGTAGTTACTGTAAGTTTAAACAGTTGTTAACGCCCTTCGGCGGACCAAGTAAAAACTAACTTTATACTCCTCACTGTTCTATCACACACCCTGTATCCCAAGGTTAATTTCGGTTGTATTCAGATCTCAGAGCGCAACTAGCTCTAATACCACTTTTGTAACACCCCAACCCGAAACTCCACAACCTGTACGATGATAGCTCCCAAAGATAACTGGAAATGCAGCGGAAAATATATACATAACAACGGGTGGTGCTACAACGCCGTTAGTCACCCATGTGACTAACAAGGCTAACTTCAATACAACTAACAAATGATACGGTCTGAGCGCTGAATACAAACCGCTTAAAATAACAAAACCATTAGTAAAAATACAGTACTGAAAAATGATGTCGGTAATAATAATCCCTGTGTTAATTCTACCCTACCTACACTCGGTCGGGTGATCTCTTCAACTGTAGGTACCTGAAAATGGGGGTGCCCCCAAAGGGGCTCAGCAAACAACGCTGGTATGGAAAACGTGCAGCCCATCGGCTACTGGGCCACACCAACTACTTTGTCAAATACATGCAGTTCATTTTTATGTAAAGCTGTAAACAAGCATCATAACATAATCATAACAAGTAACCATACAAGGACAATAATGTCACACAGGACAAGACTGCAGAAGGTCAAGTTAGATGTCCTGTAATTGTTCACTAGTAGTCAGATCCTCACAATGGACTAACATGTATATATAAGAGTTCCTCACAGCAGTGGAGGTATAGTGACCTCGTTAAACTCCATCTTCACAGAGTAAATTGGTCGGGTATGATAAACCCTTAGACGAGATGGGACTCTCGTACAAGTAGGTGGGTAATAATTCCCTCAGAAGATAACATAGTTAACTCCTGTACTAACTGAGGTGGGTAATAATTCCCTCAGAAGATAACGTAGTTAACTCCTGTACTAACAGAGGTGGGTATCGTACCCTCGAGAGAAATAAAGTCTTCCTCCCAACTTGAAATGTTCTTGTACGGTCCCGGTGAGTGGACATAGTGCACCCAAAACTCCCGTCGCGACGTAAATTGCATAGGAGACGACCTGAGACAGGTACAGCTCCAGTAGCATGCATGGCCAGATCCAACTAGGCTCCTCGCTTCTCGTAGTATAGAATTTGTTAGATGTCACATAAGGACGTTAATCAAGAACACAATGTGTATTGTCAATTATCATGTTTAGGATAACGACGTTTGTTATAAAGTGAAGTTAGTGAGAAACTTGAGTACAAGTTCTCGGTATGATAAAACGCAGGTATTTAATCCACTGTAATGTAGTGTTGTATGTGTGGGACATACACGGTATAGTTAGTATCATTCACGCACGTAAAGCAACACAACAGTGCACAAGAGTAATACAACATTTTACATGCAATTATCTTGGTCGTTATTTCAAACAACAGATAGCACACAAGCCGGTGTAAACCGGTAGCAAACAGGTTGCAAGAATCCCATACCGTTCACCGTAGACTGTACTTGTTTAGTTCCCGGTCAACGTCTGGTCAAACAAAGTCCCAGAATAGGATAAACTGAGAGTGTTAATTTATGTAACTCTCGTTTAATAATTTTATTGATTCATGAAACGATTTCATATTCGTTATTTCATGTGAGGTTTATTTCTTTATACTTAGGTAGTTTCTTTAACCTCTTACCCTTATTATTAATTAAGGTATTTATATATTTCCAAAACATGTAGTCCTAATTTATAAGACTTATATTGTGTGGTAATTTCTTTTAATTACTTTATGATTGAATGTATAACTTACTTGTTATTCCTTGTGATTTATTTTTAAATCCTTTAATATATATAACTATATTCATGTACCATTTATGTTACATGTTTTACAGTTGTCTAAATGACATAATAGCTTCATAATTTCCCCAATATATTTATATGTCACACATGGACATAATATTCTTATAATTTTTGTTATTCTCCACTTAACCATAAATAATATTTATTGGTTACAATTAAATTCCTTAAAACTATATAACCCATAGTTTTAATTCCATAATTCCTTATATTCATTTTCTTTTTGATTTACTTGAAAATCATAACTGTATAAGTTTTATACACATGTATTGTTTATGATACTTATACATAATTGTCTAAAGGGCATAACCACTTAATAAATTCTCAAATTATACTTACGTGTTACGCATGGGCATATTTCTCCCATATCTTTTATTAATCACAAACTAACTCCAAATAATATTATTTCTTTTACAAGTGAATTGCTTGTACTTGTATATCATATAGTTTTAATTTCATAAATCCTTAAATCATAATTTCCTTTTCTATATGTCCTAGATATCCATATAGGACCTACAAATATTTTTTTTAATCCCATAAATACAACATACTTTTCGGTTCTTATATTATAACCATATTTATTTCTTAAACTTTACATTATATTCCGAAATACATTATAATACATAGTTTTATTTTCTTAATTAATTAATTCACTAAACCACCTCTAAAAATTCGGTATTTATTATTTGAACACCATAACTTTTATAAATTACCAATTCAGCCCTTAACCTTTCGGTTTTGACAAATAACTTTCTATAATTACATTTTAACCCCAAAACTTTATATAAATTATATATTCACTTATAAACTATAGTTTTAATATTTAATTTCCTTAATAACCAAGTGGACACTTATATTTCCACAAATTATGATTTTGCCCCACATAAAATTTAGTTTTATATTAAAACTCTTATAAATTACACATTCACCCCAAAACTTTTATAAACTTAATATTTCATGTCATAAATCATTTTAACCCAAAGTTTTCGGTCAACACTTTGACCTAAGTCTATTTTCATACTTAATACATTAATATACCCATAAACTTATATGTTTCTCGGTTTTACACCAATCTTTCCAAAAATTACAAAATAGCCCCAAAACTTTATAAATTGTTATTTTAACTACTAAACACCTATTTAATTCAACCAAAATTCATAATATTAATTCTCACACCATATTATACTATAATTATGTCAAGGACACCTTTTATTCTTGGTAATTACCTTTTGTTCCCCAAACTTTCTAGAAATTATATTTTCACCACATAACTTATTAAACTAGTCATTTAAACACTAGTAGTTATTTTTAACTTACTCAAAATTCATAGTATGTATTTATATACATATATAGCTCATTAAAACTATTATTCACCATTTGAATTCGGCAATAAAAATATGTCACCATATAATTTCTAAAACTTGATTTATATCTTATAATAATTATAAATAAATACATATGAGTCATATAACTCATGTAAAAATTATTGTAATGTCTTAGAGATATTTTTATCTCAAAATAGAGCACATTTGTCCAAGACAATTCGGTATGAATAAATATTTAGCCTAGGTAACTTTTGTAACACTAAAATGTGTCTTAAGGTAAATATTTTCCATATATGCTATAAATTATATTTTTGGTATATGTTACCATAAGGTTTCGGTTTTAGACTCCTAAGAAGGTGTACATAATTTTTGTACAATTTTTTAAAAGCTTAAACAAGCTTTAAATAATAAAGATTTGCTTAGTAAACTTACTCTTAATAAAGGATGATTAAGTGCTTGAACTCCTCTTGAATTCCCGAGCTTCCTCCAATGGTAAATGATGTTCAGTTTTCCAAGGATTTACCTTAGGCTTTTTCTTCTTAAATTTTCGGCACACCTAGGAGGGATGGAGCATTAATTTTCCTTCATGAAATTGATGAAGAGAATAGCTTTAGAAGATGTAGAACTTTGGCCATACAAAAAATGTGTCTTAAGGATTTTCAAGCATGAAAAATACCTTAAGATGATCTTGGATGCTCCTTGGATTTATGTTGATTTAAGACAACTCCCTTGGTGTATAAATTGATGCCGAAAACTTGTAGTTGTGTTAGGAAGATTTTTGCTTCAAGACTTGATGAGGAATGCTAGGAAATTACCTTAGAAATGAAGATAGAAGTTAAACCTTCATTAATGGACTTAAGAGCTTCAAAGGAAGAAGATGAAGATAAGAAGGGAGAGCTTACCAATTCGGTGGTGAATGGCAAAGGAAGAATGGAAGCTAGACTCACGTAGGAATAAGAGAAAGCAAGTTTGAAAGGATTTTTCTTTTGCTAGTTTAATGTCAAATTTGACTCATCTTTTCATTAGTTTATTCCTTGATTGGTTGGCTCAATAAATGCCCTTATTTCATGCTTGTTTTCGGCTAGGACCAGGAATGATGGAGGCTTGATTGATAATTGAAGAAGAAGACAAAGACTAAGGTAGGTAAGGTGTTTTCTTTTGAATTTTCTAAGTAGAATACAAGTCATTTGTTGTCTTCTTTCTCCATATAATTTCGGTAACATGGGCTGTAGTATAGCATCTGATTTTTGATGATTAAAACATTAGAACATGGCTAGGTAGGTAGGCTTCTTAGTTGAATTTTTATAAGGTAATTTAAGCCTTCTTTCCTTGCTCAAAATCGGCTATAAGGTGCTGTACAAGACAATTGATTTTGTCTATATTTGACTATGAATTATGCTTAGTAGGTAGAGTATTCTTTTGACTAGTTAATGAGGCAATCAATCCCTTTTTTTACAGATCAAAATCGGCAGCCTCAATAGGTAGAACATGGCTGTTTGTTTGATTAGTTGCACATGGAATAAAGCTAGATCTAGTTTGTTCTTTTGTGTATTTAATTTCCCATGACTTTTCCTAACTCACTTCTTGTTGTTTTCCTTGCAGGAAATTGGTAATGGAGGAGCCATGTGACTTAATTTATTTGACACATCATCATATAGCACATGCTAGATGAGTCACCATTCCATAAGACAATTTACAAGTTCAAATCTAGCTTAAAAACACCCAAAATGGTGCCTGATATGGAGGTCAAATGGGGTTGATTTTTAATTTGATTTTTGTTACACTATATTGTAATAAGACCATACTAATATTTGTAATAGGTTCCAGCATTTATTTGGTACATTTATACCATGGTAAAAGATGAAAGTTCTAAGGTAAAAATGCTGATTTTAGGTACCTTTTTGATGATAAAATCGCCCCCACTTGTACTATGAATTTAGTACTGGAATTAATTGATTTAGATGCTCAATTTATCCCCTTTTAAGATTATCAACTCGTGGCTCCTCAAAAACTTCAAGGTAATTGCGTAGAACGCATTTTTGTGACACCCGAAGGTGCATTTTTGTGCTTTAAAGATTTTCTGAAAAATAAGTAGTCACTATGTGTTACAAGTGTTTATTGACATTTTTTATAGTCAATAATAATATTTTAAGGTGTTACATTGAGTTATATGGGGTTATATCAACTCCAAACACAACTCTAGGGCTAACCGGGGCAAAAAGGAGCGTTAAGAAATTCATCCGAGCACTTTGTTTATTTTTGAGGAATTGGCTCAAGCATTCTCTTTAGAATGTTGAATAATGATGTTAGGAACTCTAAGAATGATTTATATTGGAGTTTGTTCCACTTCGGTACCACTCCGGGGCACTCCCGGGGGTTTATGGGGCCCCCATCGGGAACCTCCGAGCACTTTGTCTTTAACTGAGAATTTAGCTTGAAGAATTCATCTTATATGTTTAATAAAGTGTTTTGGTGTATTTGGAATGAAGAGTAATGCTTTACTTCATCCTATAATGTATTTCCGTGACTTTCGGGCCTTAAGGGAACTCCCGAGCATTTTGTATTTTCACTCAGTCTTAGATGAGGTCCTGTGTTCTAAGGGTCATACAATGATCCTTGATTAACTTTACATGAAGTTTATAGCTTATATAACTTGTTTAACTTAATGTCGGGCTTTAACGCACGTTTCTGACCTTAAGGAGTTTAGGTGCGTTTTAACGCCTAAATGTTTATATACTTCCTTTAGGGTTTAATAATCCCTTAAATAATACTTATTTATCATTATTTAATTATTTGAATGTTAGGGGTATTTTAATCTACCCCCCTTAAAAGGACTTCGCCCCGAAGTCTCATATCTAAGTTCAAATGGTTGTGGGGAATCAAGTTCCACTAAGCATCCACAACTCAATTCAATTTTAGGGATCAAGTCCTAAGTTCTACTTTTCAATTCGTAGTATATATTCAATCATAACATACAGTATAATGAGCATGAAAGGTCATCACCAAAAATAACTTTAGTGCAGTGCAACGTAGTGCACGTAATTCATTCATAGTAGTGTAGTATAGTACAGATCATGCACACACAGAGTAATTCCAACATAGTGTAACGTAGTACACATAATCACGTAGTAACAAAGTAACTTTAATGTAGTGTAACATAGTACACATAATCCATTCATGCTAGTGTAACGTAGTACACATTAGTAAGTGAAATTCATAGAATCACAAAGTCACACATGTACACATACAAATCACGGTGCAACAGTACATCGAAAGTGTACTTCCATGCTAAAAATGCTAAAACGCAGTAGGCTCTCCCCCCTTAAAAGAGGGGTACGCCCACGTACCCTAGACTAGCATAACTTGTCTGTAAATAGTGAGCAATCTTCATCCTTATTTGAAACTTATGATTAGTTAAAAAGATAGCCTCCCGGCTGTAAGATTTTAGGTGGGTATGGCACATATTTTTGGTTAAGATACGTTAAATACGTTGTGCATTTCCCTTGAGCTCAGTAGATAATTTTAACTGATGGGACCACCCGCTTCCGTTGCGCGACTCTGATTAAGTAATGTTCAATCATTTTGGAATAGTCTTAAATGCGCTTCATAGGTGGTATATTTAAGTTCCTTTATGTTCACATGTTGGTTTGGTGAGTTGTGTTCATCATTATTTTCGTTTGATTGTCATTGTTGATTCTGACTGGACTTTTGTCCTTTTACGGGGTATTGCCCCTAAGAATCCATGCATTCTCTGACATGTTCTATTTTGCATTATTATGTTTTTATATTTGAATCCCATATGTATGGGTGAAGGTGATTTACCATATTGTGTAACACCTCATCTCAATCCAAATGTGGTTTCGCAACTTAACAACATATATATAAATGTCACAGCGGAATTCAATGCACTCCAGGACCTTGCCACGGTCTGATTGACAGAATATACCGAACATTAGTACATACCAACCTTAACTGAATACATATCCTTCTTACAATCCCCTAACATCCTATACAACTTACTAACTCAAATTGCCATACGAGTGTACATGCAAAACTTGTAGGCCACACTTAACCCGTAACGCTTGTACCCCTTCTTACTCTTGCGACGGCCGCCTCCTGACGTTCACCTGTGTAGTAAAAACAGCCCCCAAAGGGGGTCAGCACGAATGCTGGTACGATCCTCTCATGGCCCCCAAGCTAACGTGGCTATGACGACTAATTGTCGATAGCATGGAGGTTGATTAGATGCACAACATAATAGAAAGTGCAGTAAACAGCAATCCAAATATGAACAATCAAAGTTCAAACATAATGAACGACTTAAATGCGTTCCCTTAATTAGAGAGTTAATTATTTAACTCCTTAAGTTATGTTTCCTCTTAATCTTAGTCCATCCTTATCTTACCTCAATCTTAGTCTTAGAAACAACCATCCTTTAAAAAGGAATGGATGTAGCTTATCTTAGTCTTATAATACAAACCATCCTTTAAAAAGGAATGGTTGCAACTTATCTCAAACCTTATCTTAATCTTAGAATACAAACCACTCTTTAAATAGAAATGATTGTATCTATCTCAATGTTTATTTTTGTCGGGTCAAAAGCGACCCTAGCCAATGAGCTATTAACTCCATTGGTTGAATAAACAACTTATCTTATAATTTATGATTTAGGTGATCCTACCGCACCATCTTAATGCCTCCTACCTTGGACTGTATGTCCAATGTAGCTGAGCCGGCAACCGACCCTAGGCAACAAGTCCGAAGACAAGTCCTTAAGCGGAAGTCGGATCTGCTATAGATACCGACCCCCTTTTTCCTTAGCATGCATGACCGGAGTCAGTCCCGGGTTCCTCACTCCCCCCTTAAGTTCCAGTTAGTAGAAGTCTCAAGACAATGTTTGTTGGTTAACCTCTTTCGGTTTATAAAAAACTAATATTAGGGAGCATTCCTTAGTCTCACTCAATTCCTTACTAAACGTTGGTTAGTAAGTTCTCACGGTAAGTTGTGTTAGTTTTCAAACATCACACAACAATACAATAAACATAATGTTCCGGTTGCATGCTTTATCTTGTTTAGTCGGCACACATAAACAAATAGCACACAAGCCGAGGGACACCTCATTAGCAAGCAGGTCACAAGAAGAACTGTTGTTCACCGTTGGTCGTTTGGTTGCTTACTCTCCTCCGGAGTCCAAACTCTCAAGTCCTAAAACATTGATTCAGTTTTAGGTTATTAATCACTTAACTTAATTTAACTTAATTAACTCACTTAACCCATAATGATTCCCCACCTAACACCTCTTAAGTTTTACAACTTATTCTTACAACTTAACCTTAAACTTTTAAGTTTATACTTAACTTAATCCCTTAGGTCTTTATACCTCTACTCATCAATGCCCTCTTAATGGGGTACCGTTAATACCACTAAACTTCCTTAGGGTTTCTTTTTTTTTTCCATCTTTAGGGTCGACCGACCTTACCGACCGACCTTACCCAAGGTCGGTCCATTCCAAAACTTATTACCGTTTGAAAATTTTACCCCGACCGACCTTGCAAGTCCGGTCCCCAAGGTCGGTCCATTCCCGAGAGTTTTTCTCGTGGAAAATTTAAGCCCCGACCGACCTTGCCAAGGTCGGTCCCAAGTTCGGTCGATTCCAGAGACTCAATTCGTACACAAAATACAAGCCCGACCGAACTTGTAAGTCCGGTCCCCAAGTTCGGTCGATTCCAGAAACTCTTTCCGGTAGTGTAAACTGAGCTCGACCGACCTTGCAGGTCCGGTCCCTAAGGTCGGTCGGCTCCAGAACCTTGTTTCTAAATTCCCATTTGACTCCAAACTTCTCCACAAGTTTCCCCCATGTGTCCTAATACCATTTAGGCACTTAAACTCTCCTTAGAACTCCCACCAACCTCTCTAAAACAATTTCCAAAGATCTACTTAAACATTCACTCAATTCTTTTAAAACTCCTAACACTTAGCACTTATTTCCTTACATTCCTAACTTGTAACCTTACCAAAACTTCAACCAACCCAAGTGTTCCCTCCTTAACAGTTTGAGAACTTCATAAACATCATTTTCCATCTTCAGTTCATTTACCAAAACTTCCTCAAGTCACCTTGCATATCCATGCACCAATTCCTTCTTTTCCATTTATTACTCATCATTCCTAAACTCTTGGACATACCTAAACATTTCTTCCCATCCTCTTAGCACCTTAACCTTGTTCTTCTTTACCTTGACCTTCCTACACCCTCCTTAGACACCTACATCCCTTTTACTCAATTTACTCCCATCACCTAAGTCCACTCATTACCATCTAAACTAAAACCTTATTGTTCCACTACTAGCATCATCACTTACACAAGCTTCCCAAAACTTTCATTGATATATTCCCTAGTTCATACCTAAATCACCTTAAAGCATTATACACCTTCTCCTCCAAATTTTGCACAAGTCTTACCATTCCTCTTACCATGACTTTGGTGTGTTCAATACACCCACCAATCCTCTAATTCTTCCTAGACAACTCTAGGTCATTCTCATCCTCAAGAACTCCTTAGTTAACTCATTTCCACTCAAATTCCTTTTAATGATCCCAAGTAAATCCTAGGTCATTTTAACTCATCACTACCACTTAAACACTTTGTTTTCTACTCAAATTTTGCCATAGCTTCTCTAGTATATTATCATGCCCAAATGCATTGTTTTCCTCATTCAACCATCTCACACACATCAAGTTCTTTCTCATCATATTTTATCACCCAAACCAACTCATTCACAACAAACTCAATATATTGCAATAATCTTAAATTGCATAGCACTAAGGCTCTTAAATGACATGGCTCTTAGGCCCTTAAATAACTTAAACTTAAACACTGAATTTCCCACATATAAAAGCTTTCAACCTGCAAATACACCCATCAATCTCATAGTAGTTATAATGCTCTTAAAACTCATCTTAAACTTATCTTACTAACTCATTCCCATTGGCTCCTTAGTCATAAGTTCATAAGCTTGTTTAAATTCCTTTTTCCTAGGTTATATAACCCATTACATAATGTAAGCTTTAAGCTACATTAGTACTCATCTAAATACCACCCCTTAAAACTTAAATCCCCATTAGGTAAGCATTTTACCTTGTTTTCCCAAGCTTATCTCTACTTCCTCCTTAGACCTTGTTCTTGAATGAATCTCGGCCACCCATTAAATTTCCCTTGCCAATGTTCTAATCAATATTCATTGACTCACATGAGTGCTAAACAATACACTAACCTTAAGGAATGAAAACCTAGGTTAAAAATGTGTTCTAAGGTCTTAAAATGAATGTTTTACCTTGAAGTCTTAAGGTAGGCTTGGATATGAATCAAGAAGGACCTCCTCTAGCCCTTGGAGAATAGAATCAAGCTATAACAATGGATAAAACAAGGCTCCATGAGAAGGTAATTTTCGGCCATGTAGAAGAAGTGGTGGAAACATGGTTTTTCTTACATTTTCATTACCTTGAATGAATGGAGAACCAAATGGGCTCTTCAAACTTGATTTTCCTCCATCAATGGAGTTTTATCATGGCACCAAACTTGAGCTTTGGAGGATTTGAAAAGATAGGAATGAAGGCCTTGATCTAACTAGGAGAAATCTATGCTTACTTTTCAATTTGGAGCAAAGGTGAACATTTGGTGAGCAATTGAAAGTGGAGGCACCATGAATGGAGCTCTCTTGGTTTTGGAGTAGGGAAGAAGAAGGAAAAACCGGTGGAGGAAGGAGAAATGAAGAGAGAGAAGAAAAAGGTGGCTTAAATGAAGATATTTGTTATAAAAGGTAAATAGTCTTTTTTTACTTTCCTTCCCTTTTTTCTTTTCTTATTTGATGAAGTCTTTAATGAATCATCCCTTAGAAACCGGCCCCCTCATTAGATAAGGCTAACATGGTCTTTGTTGACCAACTAATTGACTTATGTTGACTTAAGCTTAATTTGGGCACTATTTGGCACTATTCACACATTAGTGCACATATTTGTGAAATTTTTGATTTCCCATTGATTTAGAATTCCTAATGTGATACTAATTAGTACACATGTTGATTAAGATGTAATCATAGGCCCTTAGCCACTCAAAACCCATTTCTAAGACAGTTTCTCAAAAAGGTGCTTTAAGGAGTCTTAAAGCACATTTTGTGTTTAAGCTTGTTTTTGAGCTTGGTTTTCTTTGGTAATTGATTTAACATGTCCATTATCATGTTACTAAAGTCTTATAATGGTATTTGGGTGTTAATCAAAGTCACTCCAAGCTTAGAGCACATTTTTGCCTAAATTGCCCTTAAGGCGTTTTCTTGTGTTTTTCCTTGGTTTAAATTGTCTACCAATCTTTATAAGGCATATTTTAGCCTTACCACATCATAATTTGATGTTTACTTAACATACTTAGGTTTGGGGTATTTCAATCTACCCCCTTAAAAGAACTTTGTCCCCAAAGTTCTCATGCATATCTTATTAGAATACATGTCTTACCTCATTCCATAGATCATATAGATCATACTTATGTATACTTAAACTCATTGAGTCATTAGATCCACCATATGCTTATACTTAAATATCACACAACACGCTTAAGCATGTATAGCACTCAAAATTCCCTTTGTTCCTTTTGATGATTAAAACATTCACATAATTTCCCAACGTATTCTCCCATGTCACCGGTCTGTAGACAATGGCTCGTTCGTCCTCGTCACCATGGGCCAGAATACAAAACAACTCTGCTCTCCCCATGTCACCGGTCCGAAGACAAAGGCTCGTGCGTCCTCGACTTCATGGGCGAGACTCAGTAAAAAGTTAATTCTTTTTACGAGGTCATGTGAGGAATAATTCCTCTAATTAAAAATACAATCAACTCCAATTTCATTTTATCCTAATGCCTCCATCCTTAGCGTGATTTAATTGTGACCACTGGTAGGGAGTTTCAGGAATCATCCAACCCTGATGTGATCAGCATCAGTGTAGAACTATCCTTCCACCCCAATTTGTGTTCGGTTTCCCTTGATCCCTAGAAAATCAAGTTCCACCTCCCACGTCATTTTCAAACATCAAATAATTCACTCATGTCCGATTTTCTATCTTTTAGTGATTCTAGTCGTAATCATTACATCTCCAAGGTGTGGACTCAGTCCATCTACATTCCCAATTCATCTCTTAGTACTTACCTCAGGACTTAAATTCCTACTAAGTTCTATATCAGTCTCATACCAACTTTCACCGTCTTATACCACATAGCATTACCATTTCTTAACTCATACTCATACCAATTAATATCTCATATATTCCTTATTTCTTAAGTCTCCTTAATCCTCTTCCTTAATTCTCTTAACTTGTACTCACACCGGAGTTAACAAGATAGGTACTTAATATGTATGGTATTCACATCTTCTGTGCGCAATAACCATGCTTAATCTCAAAATGTTTAATAAAATAAATTCTCAAATTCTTTTGTGCTATGCACACCGTAGTTTATATACTCAGTACACAATCATACGCTAAGTGGTTTTCGCTCTACCCCCTTTAAAATGGATTACACCCACGTAATCAACATTATATCATCCTTGAACATGGGTTCAAGATGTCTAATTCTCACCAAGCATTCTAGCTTTCATGTCATCTATCTCACTTATGATTCGATCAGAGGGTCATAACTATGCTAATGACTTAGTCTCTGCATCGAGGATTCTTAACGGTACTTATACCATTTTCTTAACTTAGTTTGGTCTGATCTCAAAGGTAGTGGTCTGCTAGTTTCAGCTGCGCGACTCTGATAATCTTAGGCTTAACTGCCTTTCTAATCGTTCATAGTATTGTATATCCTTCTGCCTCCTTACAGTTTAGGAATATTGATCTCTCAATGGACATGTGTTATCTTTTTACATACACGGCCTTAATGAGTTGTAGCTCGTCTATCCAGTCTTCCTGGAGATCTAGTGTTTGTATTCTTAGTGTTTTCTCAAGTGTCTAAATTGTTCTTTCCATCTAACCATTGGTCTGAGGATGATTCTTAATCTGAAACTACTGTTTAGTGCTTATTGCGCTTTACAGTTTAATCTATAACATCTTAAGACATGTCCCATGTCTGTACTTAACAATCCGTGCTCTTTGCACTTCATAGTCCTTAATTATTTGTTCTCTGATTCCTTTGTGTTGTTGGTTCAACTGAATTCTTCTCTTAGACTATTTGTGGTAGTAGCTGCTCTTGTCTGATCTCGCGTCGTTGTCCGTGGTACGGAGTCGACTATTTCCCGTGTTCCTTACACCACTCGTCTACATGCATGGGGTACCGTACTGGTACATTACTACTTACCCGACTAACTCATAAATGAGTGTGTCAGGCCTGCAAGCCCCTATGGGGTGCAGTCGTCCCACATCTCGTTTAAGTAAACTCGTAGTGCCCGTCACACGTTTAGCTATAGCTAATTATGAAGTATTCTGTTGTCGATCTCCTCTTTCATCGTTCCATAATAACACTTATTGTTCTTCTTGAACTTAATCAAGGAAAATCCATTTACTATGTTCTTGGGTATTGTATGCTCCCTTTCTTTCTGTATCCCGTACTGATTCGGTCTCTTAGTAACTGAGGTCTCTTTCCATAGAGCCTCTATCTTCTTTCTCATTTTTGTTCTACTAGGAATGCACTTCCAGTTTCTTAAGGAATGGGTAGTGTGCTTCCTGTGAAATCTTACCTAACCAGGTCCAGACTACTGGCATCAATGCACAGTTCGTCTACCATCTTATTTCCTTACTTATATCAGTCTTAGCTTATAAATTTAATTGCCTCAGTGTCAATATTTGACGGCTTATACATAACGGTCGCTTTACCATGCACCATGACTTAATCCCCTATATAAATATTGTACTCACGACCACTACTACTGTGGTAGCTGGCGTTTACCATGTTGCCCATTGATGGCGCAACTACTTACTCATTTACTCTAACATCTTATCTTATATTCAATCCCTTCTTGGTGTAAAACACTGGGAGTTCTCTAATTTCGGTGTTTGGTGGTTATCATACCGTGCTGTAAAATGGTTATCTCTTAATACGAAGGTGTTCTGCTTCAATCTCAGGTTCATAAGTAGGCTAATTTTTTTTTCTCACATTCTTTCATCCTTTATGATGTTATCTACCATGTAATTTTACCGGTTACTAAAGAAGTCATCCGTTTACTCACAAGCTCTTCTGAGCGTTGGTCACTTGACGTGCCATTCTGTGCACTCACCATGTTTATCTCTGATGATTACTGATTCTTAAATCCTGGGTGTTGGATATGAGGTCTGTCTCTGCAGCCTTCCTTATTACTCAAGTGTATCTGGTATGTTCTAAGGTAATTTCAAGGTTTACAGTTTCCATTCTCTAACAAACGTATTATTTCTCTAATAAGTGAAAGCCCTTTTTGAGGGGTTTATTCCCACTCTTGGCCTCACAACAAGGAGAGGTATCCCCACCCTAAAAGGCATGGTTCATTCTCCGCCCCTGCCAATGTACTATCTCATTATTCTCATTGGTGCCTTTTCCTGGCAATATTTTCCACAACCTAGGTTATAGGTTTGTAACTGTTCATATCTACACATTGTAGTTCCTCATGGCTTAAATAAGCTCTCTTATAACTCGCTGTGCCTCGGCTCTGATGTGGTTAACATCCTTGGCACGTAGGCTCTTAGTGCTTAATATCTCCGTTCATTACTTGTACTCTTACTCATCTGTAGGTCATCCTTATAGGTTTTTTGTTTCTTTGAACACTATCCACCGTTAGGTTACATATTAAATGTAGTAACAGGTCTCATGGCAAGTTGCTGCATTCTGATTCCCGCTACGAAAGTTTGTTAGGTGATCTGAGGTTACTTAGTGTCCCTACTGTCGTTTAACTAGACTTATGTCTTTTAATAATTAAGGCTAAGTTCGTATTAGGCGCTTGCCTTACGGTGTCCAAGTTGGATATCATGTCATCTTATACTTTCATCTCAACGCTTCGTTCAACTTCCGTTGACTACGCCACCCGTTGATGATCAATCATACTTGGGTGTTAATGAGTTAGACAAACAGTATTAACTGCCATTCATCAGTTTTCTCCTTTTCCAGGGTTGTACGTCTTTAATCCTTAGTAGGTTATAGCTTACGTTCATTTCCTTTATCCCTGTTTCCTGGGTTTTCCAATATCTTCATTGAAGAATGCTTATTACTGGTATTCTTAGTGATCAATTGGGAGTCTTATCCCATTCTTGTTGAAAGTCGTTGTGTCAACAGTCTCCATTGTATCTTATAATACATCCCTTGTATATTATTGCTTATATAGTGTTTTGCTCGGATTATTGAGCGATCTCTCAGGTTCCTCTCCCTGAGGTTCTGGATTGATGTTCTTACCGTACTGTCGGCTGATGTTGTTGTAGTAGGTTGTACTGTTGCTAATATTCATATGGTTTAGTATTTCGTCCAAGTTCAGCTCCCTGCTGACCGGTGTGACGACTCATCTTATTATGGTCAGGCCGTCAGGCCCTTCCAAGGTTTCATCCTTTCATTCTTATAGATTTACAGTCCGGTATTAAAATGTACTATAACTGTAGCGTTCTATTACCTCGCCATGATGGCTTTCCGTACTATTTAACCGTGGTAGCACTTGCTATGGCAAGTGCGCCATGCAAGATGGGTTACCGGTACCGTGCGCACCAGTAATGGTACTTCCTCCTAATATTTTATATCTTTGGTAGTCCTCGAGACTCCTTCGACATTCTCTTGTTTAGGATAACTAGCCATCCGGCAGTTTCCTGGTTATTTTGACAGTACTGTCATTTATCAGGGCGTTCCTCTTTCTGAGGGAACCCCTTATTATTTTCTTATGTCTTAATCCTCGCTCCCGTTCCCACACATTTTGTCGTGGTTACTAAGTAATGATCCTCCCTTAGGCACTAAATCGTAGTCCTATTCCGGTATACAGTAGTACATGTTTTTATTGTCGCCTGCACTATGTCGGCCAGGTTTTATAACCTTCCTCATTGTATGGGGTTTGGGGTTCCCGTTTCTGACTGGAGCTTCCGGTAGTCTTAACCCTCATGTTATGTATTATCCCACTGTTATTCTCATTCGGACCACTGTCCGGTACTCACGTCACTTATCTTTCCTTACCCATTGCACCTTTAGTGCTTTTCTTATCATTGGTATGGCGGGTTATTTTGACTGCGTAGCATGTCGACCCATGTTGCCGGTAATTACCGTTCCCTTATTGCTAGAATTCCATAGGTAGCGCCTGTTTCTCTGTTGCGCTCCATTAAAACCTCCAAGTTCTCCGTAACTGTTGTGCAACAAGATGTTTCTCGTATTGCTTACTGTTAACTAACTGCCAGATCGGGTTTTCCCGAGAAAGAGAAGGCTTTCTTCTCTCTAGCGTTTGTTCCAAATATTCAGAGTTAGGGATGTGGAGGGCGGGTCTAGGTACTATGGATATCCGGTAAATACCGGGAAGTCCTAACTAACGCACCTCTCACTCTATCACTCAACCCTTAACCCATAACTCAAACTCAACCTCTGTATTCTCCTAAGTTCGGTAATTCTTGTCTTCAGAGCGTAACTACGCTCTGATACCACTTTTTGTAACACCCCATCTCAATCCAAATGTGGTTTCGCAACTTAACAACATATATATAAATGTCACAGCGGAATTCAATACACTCCAGGACCTTGCCACGGTCTGATTGACAGAATATACCGAACATTAGTACATACCAACCTTAACCGAATACATATCCTTCTAACAATCCCCTCAAATCCTATACAACTTACTAACTCAAATTGCCATACGAGTGTACATACACAACTCGTAGGCCACACTTAACCCGTAACGCTTGTACCCCTTCTTACTCTTGCGACGGCCGCCTCCTGACGTTCACCTGTGTAGTAAAAACAGCCCCCAAAGGGGGTCAGCACGAATACTGGTACGATCCTCTCATGGCCCCCAAGCTAACGTGGCTACGACGACTAATTGTCGATAGCATGGAGGTTGATTAGATGCACAACATAATAGAAAGTACAGTAAACAACAATCCAAATATGAACAATCAAATTTCAAACATAATGAACGACTTAAATGTGTTCCCTTAATTAGAGAGTTAATTATTTAACTCCTTAAGTTATGTTTCCTCTTAATCTTAGTCCATCCTTATCTTACCTCAATCTTAGTCTTATCTTAGTCTTAGAAACAACCATCCTTTAAAAAGGAATGGATGTAGCTTATCTTAGTCTTATAATACAAACCATCCTTTAAAAAGGAATGGTTGCAACTTATCTCAAACCTTATCTTAATCTTAGAATACAAACCACTCTTTAAATAGAAATGATTGTATCTATCTCAATGTTTATTTTTGTTGGGTCAAAAGTGACCCTAGCCAATGAGCTATTAACTCCACTGGTTGAATAAACAACTTATCTTATAATTTAGGATTTAGGTGATCCTACCGCACCATCTTAATGCCTTCTACCTTGGACTGTATGTCCAATGTAGCTGAGCCGGCAACCGACCCTAGGCAACAAGTCCGAAGACAAGTCCTTAAGCGGAAGTCGGATCTGCTATAGATACCGACCCCCTTTTTCCTTAGCATACATGACCGGAGTCAGTCCCGGGTTCCTCACTCCCCCCTTAAGTTCCAGTTAGTAGAAGTCTCAAGACAATGTTTGTTGGTTAACCTCTTTCGGTTTATAACAAACTAATATTAGGGAGCGTTCCATAGTCTCACTCAATTCCTTACTAAACGTTGGTTAGTAAGTTCTCACGGTAAGTTGTGTTAGTTTTCAAACATCACACAACAATACAATAAACATAATGTTCCAGTTGCATGCTTTATATTGTTTAGTCGGCACACAAAAACAAATAGCACACAAGCCGAGGGACACCTCATTAACAAGCAGGTCACAAGAAGAACTGTACCGTTCACCGTTGGTCGTTTGGTTGTTTACTCTCCTCCGGAGTCCAAACTCTCAAGTCCTAAAACATTGATTCAGTTTTAGGTTATTAATCACTTAACTTAATTCAACTTAATTAACTCACTTAACCCATAATGATTCCCCACCTAACACCTTTTTTAAGTTTTACAACTTATTCTTACAACTTAACCTTAAACTTTTAAGTTTATACTTAACTTAATCCCTTAGGTCTTTATACCTCTACTCATCAATGCCCTCTTAATGGGGTACCATTAATACCACTAAACTTCCTTAGGGTTTCTTTTTTTTCCATCTTTAGGGTCGACCGACCTTACCCAAGGCCGGTCCATTCCAGAACTTATTACCGTTTGAAAATTTTACCCCGACCGACCTTGCAAGTCCGGTCCCCAAGGTCGGTCCATTCCCGAGAGTTTTTCCCGTGGAAAATTTAAGCCCCGACCGACCTTGTCAAGGTCGGTCCCAAGTTCGGTCGATTCCAGAGACTCAATTCGTACACAAAATACAAGCCCGACCGAACTTGTAAGTCCGGTCCCCAAGTTCGGTCGATTCCAGAAACTCTTTCCGGTAGTGTAAACTGAGCTCGACCAACCTTGCAGGTCCGGTCCCTAAGGTTGGTCGGCTCCAGAACCTTGTTTCTAAATTCCCATTTGACTCCAAACTTCTCCACAAGTTTCCCCCATGTGTCCTAATACCATTTAGGCACTTAAACTCTCCTTAGAACTCCCACCAACCTCTCTAAAACAATTTCCAAAGATCTACTTAAACATTCACTCAATTCTTTTAAAACTCCTAACACTTAGCACTTATTTCCTTACATTCCTAACTTGTAACCTTACCAAAACTTCAACCAACCCAAGTGTTCCCTCCTTAACAGTTTGAGAACTTCATAAACATCATTTTCCATCTTCAGTTCATTTACCAAAACTTCCTCAAGTCACCTTGCATATCCATGCACCAATTCCTATCTTTTCCATTTATTACTCGTCATTCCTAAACTCTTGGACATACCTAAACATTTCCCATCCTCTTAGCACCTTAACCTTGTTCTTCTTTACCTTGACCTTCCTACACCCTCCTTAGACCTACATCCCTTTTACTCAATTTATTCCCATCACCTAAGTCCACTCATTACCATCTAAACTAAAACCTTATTGTTCCACTACTAGCATCATCACTACTTACACAAGCTTCCCAAAACTTTCATTGATATATTCCCTAGTTCATACCTAAATCACCTTAAAGCATTATACACCTTCTCCTCCAAATTTTGCACAAGTCTTACCATTCCTCTTACCATGACTTTGGTGTGTTCAATACACCCACCAATCCTCTAATTCTTCCTAGACAACTCTAGGTCATTCTCATCCTCAAGAACTCCTTAGTTAACTCATTTCCACTCAAATTCCTTTTAATGATCCCAAGTAAATCCTAGGTCATTTTAACTCATCACTACCACTTAAACACTTTGTTTTCTACTCAAATTTCGCCATAGCTTCTCTAGTATATTATCATGCCCAAATGCATTGTTTTCCTCATTCAACCATCTCACACACATCAAGTTCTTTCTCATCATATTTTATCACCCAAACCAACTCATTCACAACAAACTCAATATATTGCAATAATCTTAAATTGCATAGCACTAAGGCTCTTAAATGACATGGCTCTTAGGCCCTTAAATAACTTAAACTTAAACACTGAATTTCCCACATATAAAAGCTTTCAACCTGCAAGTACACCCATCAATCTCATAGTAGTTATAATGCTCTTAAAACTCATCTTAAACTTATCTTACTAACTCATTCCCATTGGCTCCTTAGTCACAAGTTCATAAGCTTGTTTAAATTCCTTTTTCCTAGGTTATATAACCCATTACATAATGTAAGCTTTAAGCTACATTAGTACTCATCTAAATACCACCCCTTAAAACTTAAACCACCATTAGGTAAGCATTTTACCTTGTTTTCCCAAGCTTATCTCTACTTCCTCCTTAGAACTTGTTCTTGAATGAATCTCGGCCACCCATTAAATTTCCCTTGCCAATGTTCTAATCAATATTCAATGACTCACATGAGTGCTAAACAATACACTAACCTTAAGGAATGAAAACCTAGGTTAAAAATGTGTTCTAAGGTCTTAAAATGAATGTTTTACCTTGAAGTCTTAAGGTAGGCTTGGATATGAATCAAGAAGGACCTCCTCTAGCCCTTGGAGAATAGAATCAAGCTAGAACAATGGAAAAAACAAGGCTCCATGAGAAGGTAATTTTCGGCCATGTAGAAGAAGTGGTGGAAACATGGTTTTTCTTACATTTTCATTACCTTGAATGAATGGAGAACTAAATGGGCTCTTCAAACTTGATTTTCCTCCATCAATGGAGTTTTCTCATGGCACCAAACTTGAGCTTTGGAGGATTTGAAAAGATAGGAATGAAGGCCTTGATCTAACTAGGAGAAATCTATGCTTACTTTTCAATTTGGAGCAAAGGTGAACATTTGGTGAGCAATTGAAAGTGGAGGCACCATGAATGGAGCTCTCTCGGTTTTGGAGTAGGGAAGAAGAAGGAAAAACCGATGAGGAAGGAGAAATAAAGAGAGAGAAGAAAAAAGGTGGCTTAAATGAAGATATTTGTTATAAAAGGTAAATAGTATTTCTTTTACTTTCCTTCCCTTTTTCTTTTCTTATTTGATGAAGTCTTTAATGACCCATCCCTTAGAAACCGGCCCCCTCATTAGATAAGGCTAACATGGTCTTTGTTGACCAACTAATTGACTTATGTTGACTTAAGCTTAATTTGGGCACTATTTGGCACTATTCACAAATTAGTGCACATATTTGTGAACTTTTTGATTTCCCATTGATTTAGACTTCCTAATGTGATACTAATTAGTACAAATGTTGATTAAGATGTAATCATAGGCACTTAGCCACTCAAAACCCATTTCTAAGACAGTTTCTCAAAAAGGTGCTTTAAGGAGTCTTAAAGCACATTTTGTGTTTAAGCTTGTTTTTGAGCTTGGTTTTCTTTGGTAATTGATTTAACATGTCCATTATCATGTTACTAAAGTCTTATAATGGTATTTGGGTGCTAATCAAAGTCACTCCAAGCTTAGAGCACATTTTTGCCTAAATTGCCCTTATGGCGTTTTCTTGTGTTTTTCCTTGGTTTAAATTGTATACCAATCTTTATAAGGCATATTTTAGCCTTACCACATCATAATTTGATGTTTACTTAACATACTTAGGTTTGGGGTATTTCATTTTTTGTTGCCGATATTATTCCATGTCTTGTTTAGACTGTCGGATCGATGTGCCGCGTTATGCCACTGCCCGATTATTTTGTCTCTAAGTAACTGTTAGCTGTAGCATTGCTTGGTATTCTTCATTGTATATCTTATTACTGTACGTCGGGCTTCCAATAATATTGTAAGGTTTGCCCATCCTGTGATGCTCATGCACATGTCATGTATCTTCCATTATCCTTTTTAGGCAATTCTACTACGAGGTTCTTCCTCTACGTGGCATATACTGTAATACAGTTCGCCTTCCATTTGATTTTCCATCATTGAGTTCTTCTCGAGTTTCACTTGATTGTTTTGTGCCTGTATGCTTATTTCTGATAGCTGCTTATGACGGTGATTCCACTAAGATTCTTCTCGTCAATATTACTGAGGCGTCTCGCTCTTTATCAGAGTTAATTCTTTCCCGTGTTCCTCTTGCTAGTTGCCTTCGGATGTGGGGTATCTTCTTGGTATGTTACCACTTACCTGTCCGATTTAGGATTATTCCTTGTCAAGTCCATAAGCTCTCGCACGTTTAGTTGAAGCATTCTTCCTTCCATGGGTCCTTACCTGATTGGTGTACTGTATAGATTCTTCATTGATAGTGGTAGCGTCCTGATAGTGGGGTTCATCATCTTCGTCGGTGTTGCTGATGCATTTGGTGGTTCAGTTGTTGTAGCTGTAAGGTCGCAGTATTTTGTCGGTTTTAAATTTGTCTTCTATTCATCGCCTCCTGTAGTTGTAATCGTCGGCGTTCGGGTCTTGTATAATACTGGGGTATATTAAAATTCTTCTCTTTGACCTTCAGGTCATCATCCTGTGGTTCAGGTATTTGGGTTTACTGTTACCATATTCGGTTTCCATTTTCAATGTAGAGTATGAGCTACGGTCGAGCCGTGCATCTTGTGTATGATATAGAAATATTTCCTGTTGTTACTGATTCACAAATTGTCGGTAGTACATATCCGATCTTTTATTATATGTTCATTAAGCATACCTCAGTAGGGTTCCCGTTAAGGTTTCTAACAAGGTACAGATTTCTCATAATTCCACATATTCTTGTGGTTTATAAATCAACTCATGTGAGTATTAGTATAGTGTTTCTACTCTTTATATTCTACCCTACTTATAGGTAGGTTCCCATTTAATTTACAGGGTTTGAATTCATAAAGAAGACTTAAGTCTATCTTTCCCTTCAGATAGCAATATGGCCATAACTTAGAAGGTAACTTGAGAATACTCCTATTATAGGTAATTGTCTCTTGATCTAATATTTAACTTATTAGCATGGTTCCTGGTATAATAACGGTTAGTATTTCCCTCACAGTTGACTATTTTCCGACATGCGCGGAGTCGTGTTTGCTATTTTAATATCTTCAGGATAACCTGGATAATTTAACTTTTAACTTACGCCCTCTACATCTCATATACTTTATTAGTCAAACTTTATATTAAAATTAAGAATAATTATCTACTTATCACAGAAATATTTGTGACCACTTGTAGGGAGTCTCAGGAATCATACAACTCTGACGGGGTCAGCGTCAGTGTTGAACTATCCTTCAACCTCATTTTGTGTTTGGTTTTCCCTTGATCTGACCAGGATCAAGTTCGACCTCCCACGTCAAATATCAAACAACCACATAATTGCAAATTTCCAAATTTTATCTTATCAAGGCTTTGTGACGTGGTGTTTACAACATTCTTCCTTGACTGTTATACATCACTCTAGCAGCTGTTGTATCTTACACTTGCAACTAGTGTATAACTTAATCCCCGGAATTAAATTCCTTTGATCAAATCATCAAGCGGGGAAGCCAGTTTTTCCTCTTGGCATAAAAGATAAATTCTCGTTAAAACATCTAGTCACATATTGTCTAATAATTATATTCAGCAATCATTTGACTCTTAGACCCATCATACAAGCAATAAATTCAATTATGGACTTGGATACCTCAGAATACACTCTTTTCTTTAAAAGGCCTTTCTAGTAATTAACTTATCAGGGCTTGATCATTACCTATACTTTGGTTATCATCACTTGGAACGAAGATAGTCATAGTTATTACTAAATTTGGAATAAGACTCCAAGGAAAAGTTTTTATAACTCATTCTACAATTAAGATTCCCTAAAGTATTAATCCCTCCGCCTTTAAGCTTGGCCTTTTCTTGTTACATTTGAACTCCATGGATCAGGTGAATCATATGTTCAACCTAGGTTAAATATCTTTTAATATTAGTACCATTCCAAACTAGGGGTTCCCAGTTTGAATTCTACGGTTTGGTGACAAGACAATCAAAGCTTAATGTTTGTTACTTCCTCTTAGGAACGTGGTTAATCCACAAACTCAATGGCTTCCAAGAATAGGTCGTTTAGGTGTATAAACTAGAGGATTTATAATCATAGAGATTGATATATATTGTTAGGAAAGTTCACGTGTAAAACGCTTGTTACAAGTGAAGGGGTATGTTCTCCCGCTTTTAAGTTTAACTTCCCCTCACCATTGGTGTATATCCGAATTCAAACTCTTAGTATAGCTTACACTGCCTCCATAGAGAGTTATTTGTTACTATGATCATATAAAAATTTATATTACATTGGAAGGTAACTTTATTTGTTCTCATGCGTTATTTACTTACATTCCCAAATTGAGTTGTCATAGAAGACATATGCCCATATAAATCCATAAGGATAGAGTAGGACATGTGCCTCAAAATAGGGTAGGTATATTTATGATACTTATTCCTCTGAAATATATCAATACTCCTCAAAAGTTTTAGGTTAATAACCTCCTAATTATATGTATATATATGTAGCACTTGCATCACTAAAGAAGTATTTTTCCTGACTTCTGAAAATATAAATTCAAAGTTTGTTCTCTTCTCACTATTTATTAGGAGTCCAGCATTGTCACTGTAATGATACTAGCTGAGACCCTAGGTATTAGAGCAGGTATTACATCCTGTGTTTATTTATGTTGGATGTTTAGTTATATATAGTGAGATTCTGTTATGATTTTCTTGATATTGTCATTGGTTATTTTTGTAGGACTACACTGGTAGTCATATTTCAAGGTTTCGCATGATCTTCTCGCGAAGTTAGTAAGAGATTGTAAGATCTTCCAGTCCGCACTGGGCGGTAAGCTCAGTGCCTGGGTATCCCGAAAAATTCAGTGTTTGCTCTTTCCGTGTAGGTCTTCATTCTCCTTTATTTGGTTTACTGGAGCAGCACTTGTTGTAGCAAGTGCGCCATGCAGGTTGGATCATCATGCAGTGTATGCCCTTTGAGATATATTTTTACTCCATCATCACTGTATACTTAGCGGTATTGTCAGCCTTTCTGGTTATCATCGGTATGACGTCACGATTATTCGTCGTCAGCTTCCCGTGTGGATGACAGTTGGCATCGTACGGTCTTCAACAAATCCTTCTGCCATTTCTGGTAGCCTTAAGTATTTGTGTTAATTAATGCATTCCTTTTCATGACATCTGCTCGTTAATTAGGCGGGTCATAGTTTGTAGTTACTGTAAGTTTAAACAGTTGTTAACGCCCTTCGGCGGACCAAGTAAAAACTAACTTTATACTCCTCACTGTTCTACTCACACACCCTGTATCCAAGGTTAATTTTCGGTTGTATTCATCTCAGAGCGCACTAGCTCTAATACCACTTTTGTAACACCCCAACCCGAAACTCCCACACCTGTACGATGATAGCTCCCAAAGATAACTGGAAATGCGCGGAAAATATATACATAACAACGGGTGGTGCTACACGCCGTTATCACCCATGACTAACAAGGCTAACTCAATACAACTAACAAATGATACGGTCTGAGCGCTGAATACAAACCGCTTAAATAACAAAACCATTAGTAAAAATACAGTACTGAAATGATGTCGGTAATAAAATCCCTGTGTTAATCTACCCTACCTACACTCGGTCGGTGATCTCTTCACTGTAGGTACCTGAAAAATGGGGGTGCCCCCCAAAGGGGCTCAGCAAACAACGCTGGTATGGAAAACGTGCAGCCCATCGGCTACTGGGCCACACCAACTACTTTGTCGAATACATGCAGTTCATTTTTATGTAAAGCTGTAAACAAGCATCATAACATAATCATACCAAGTAACCATACAAGGACAATATGTCCATAGGACAAGACTGCAGAAGGTCAGTTAGATGTCCTGTAATTGTTCACTAGTAGTCAGATCCTCACAATGGGACTAACATGTATATATAAGAGTTCCTCATAGCAGTGGAGGTATAGTGACCTCGTTAAACTCCATCTTCATAGAGTAAATTGGTCGGGTATGATAAACCCTTAGACGAGATGGGACTCTCGTACAAGTAGGTGGGTAATAATTCCCTCAGAAGATAACGTAGTTAACTCCTGCACTAACAGAGGTGGGTAATAATTCCCTCAGAAGATAACGTAGTTAACTCCTGTACTAACAGAGGTGGGTATCGTACCCTCGAGAGAAATAAAGTCTTCCTCCCAACTTGAAATGTTCCGGTATGGTCCCGGTGAGTGGACATAGTGCACCCAAAAGTCCCGTCGCGACGTAAATTGCATAGGAGACGACCTGGGACAGGTACAACTCCAGTAGCATGCATGGCCAGATCCAACTGGGCTCCTCGCTTCTCGTAGTATAGAATTTGTTAGATGTCACATAAGGACGTTAATCAAGAAACAATGTGTATTGTCATTATCATGTTTAGAGATAAACGTTTGTTATAAAGTGAAGTTAGTGAGAAACTTGAGTACAAGTTCTCGGTATGATAAAACGAGGTATTTAATCCACTGGTAATGTAGTGTTGTATGCGTGGGACTACACGGTATAGTTAGTATCATTCACGCACGTAAAGCAACACAACAGTGCCAAGAGTAATACAACATTTTACATGCATCTTGGTCGTTATTTCAAACAACAGATAGCACACAGAGCCGGTGCAAACCGGTAGCAAACAGGTTGCAAGAATCACATACCGTTCACCGTAGACTGTACTTGTTTAGTTCCCGGTCAACGTCTGGTCAAACAAAGTCCCAGAATAGGATAAACTGAGAGTGGGTTAATTTATGTAACTCTCGTTTAATAATTTTATTGATCATGAACGATTTCATATTCGTTATTTCATGTGAGTTTTATTTCTTATACTTAGGTAGTTTCTTTACCTCTTACCCTTATTATTAATTAAGGTATTTATATATTTCAAAACATGTAGTCCTAATTTATAAGAGTTATATTGTGGGTAATGTTCTTTTAATTACCTTATGATTGAATGTATAACTTACTTGTTATTCCTTGGATTATTTTTAAATCCTTTAATATATATAACTATATATTCATGTACCATTTATGTTACATTTTTTACAGTTGTCTAAATGACATAATAGCTTCATAATTTCCCCAATATATTTATATGTCACACATGGACATAATATTCTTATAATTTTTGTTATTCTCCACTTAACCATAATAATTTTATTGGTTACAATTAAATTCCTTAAAACTATATAACCCATAGTTTTAATTCCATAATTCCTTATATCATTTTCTTTTGATTTACTTGAAAATCATAATGTTAAGTTTTATACACATGTATTGTTTATGATACTTATACATAATTGTCTAAAGGGCATAACCACTTAATAAATTCTCAAATTATACTTCGTGTTACGCATGGGCATATTTCTCCCATATCTTTAATTAATCACAACTAACTCCAATAATATTATTTCTTTTACAAGTGAATTACTTGTACTTGTATATCATATAGTTTTAATTTCATAAATCCTTAATCATAATTTCCTTTTCTATATGTCCTAGAAATCCATATAGGACCTACAAATATTTTTTTTAATCCCATAAATACAACATACTTTTCGGTTCTTATATTATAACCATATTTATTTCGTAAACTTTACATTATATTCTGAAATACATTATAATACATAGTTTTATTTTCTTAATTAATTAATTCACTAAACCACCTCTAAAATTCGGTATTTATTATTTGAACACCATAACTTTTATAAATTACCAATTCAGCCCTTAACCTTTCGGTTTTGACAAATAACTTTCTATAATTACATTTTAACCCCAAAACTTTATATAAATTATATATTCACTTATAAACTATAGTTTAATATTTAATTTCCTTAATAACCAAGTGGCACTTATATTTCCAAAAAAAAAAAAAAAAAAAAAAAAAAAAATTCCACAAATTATGATTTCGCCCCACATAAAATTTAGTTTTATATTAAAACTCTTATAAATTACACATTCACCCCAAAACTTTTATAAACTTAATATTTCATGTCATAAATCATTTTAACCCAAAGTTTTTGGTCAACACTTTGACCTAAGTCTATTTTCATACTTAATACATTAATCTACCCATAAACTTATATGTTTCTCGATTTTACACCAATCTTTCCAAAAATTACAAAATAGCCCCAAAACTTTATAAATTGTTATTTTAACTACTAAACACCTATTTAATTCAACCAAAATTCATAATATTAATTCTCACACCATATTATACTATAATTATGTCAAGGACACCTTTTATTCTCGGTAATTACCTTTTGTTCCCCAAACTTTCTAGAAATTATATTTTCACCACATAACTTATTAAACTAGTCATTTAAACACTAGTAGTTATTTTTAACTTACTCAAAATTCATAGTATGTATTTATATACATATATAGCTAATTAAAACTATTATTCACCATTTGAATTCGGCAATAAAAATATGTCACCATATAATTTCTAAAACTTGATTTATATCTTATAATAATTATAAATAAATACATATGAGTCATATAACTCATGTAAAAATTATTGTAATGTCTTAGATATATTTTTATCTCAAAATAGAGCACATTTGTCCAAGACAATTCGGTATGAATAAATATTTAGCCTAGGTAACTTTTGCAACACTAAAATGTGTCTTAAGGTAAATATTTTCTATATATGCTATAAATTATATTTTTGGTATATGTTACCATAAGGTTTCGGTTTTAGACTCCTAAGAAGGTGTACATAATTTTTGTACAATTTTTTAAAAGCTTAAACATGCTTTAAATAATAAAGATTTGCTTAGTAAGCTTACTCTTAATAAAGGATGATTAAGTGCTTGAACTCCTCTTGAATTCCCAAGCTTCCTCCAATGGTAAATGATGTTCAGTTTTCCAAGGATTTACCTTAGGCTTTTTCTTCTTAAATTTTCGGCACACCTAGGAGGTATGGAGCATTAATTTTCCTTCATGAAATTGATGAAGAGAATAGCTTTAGAAGATGTAGAACTTTGGCCATACAAAAAATGTGTCTTAAGGATTTTCAAGCATGAAAAATACCTTAAGATGATCTTAGATGCTCCTTGGATTTATGTTGATTTAAGACAACTCCCTTGGTGTATAAATTGATGCCGAAAACTTGTAGTTGTGTTAGGAAGATTTTTGCTTCAAGACTTGATGAGGAATGCTAGGAAATTACCTTAGAAATGAAGATAGAAGTTAAACCTTCATTAATGGACTTAAGAGCTTCAAAGGAAGAAGATGAAGATGATAAGGGAGAGCTTACCAATTCGGTGGTGAATGGCAAAGGAAGAATGGAGAGCTAGACTCACGTAGGAATAAGAGAAAGCAAGTTTGAAAGGATTTTTCTTTTGCTAGTTTAATGTCAAATTTGACTCATCTTTTCATTAGTTAATTCCTTGATTGGTTGGCTCAATAAATGCCCTTATTTCATGCTTGTTTTTGGCTAGGACCAGGAATGATGGAGGCTTGATTGATAATTGAAGAAGAAGACAAAGACTAAGGTAGGTAAGGTGTTTTCTTTTGAATTTTCTAAGTAGAATACAAGTCATTTGTTGTCTTCTTTCTCCATATAATTTCGGTAACATGGGCTGTAGTATAGCATCTGATTTTTGATGATTAAAAACATTAGAACATGGCTAGGTAGGTAGGCTTATTAGTAGAATTTTTATAAGGTAATTTAAGCCTTCTTTCCTTGCTCAAAATCGGCTATAAGGTGCTGTACAAGACAATTGATTTTGTCTATATTTGACTATGAATTATGCTTAGTAGGTAGAGTATTCTTTTGACTAGTTAATGAGGCAATCAATCCCTTTTTTTACAGATCAAAATCGGCAGCCTCAATAGGTAGAACATGGTTGTTTGTTTGATTAGTTGCACATGGAATAAAGCTAGATCTAGTTTGTTCTTTTGTGTATTTAATTTCCCATGACTTTTCCTAACTCACTTCTTGTTGTTTTCCTTGCAGGAAATTGGTAATGGAGGAGCCATGTGACTTAATTTATTTGACACATCATCATATAGCACATGCTAGATGAGTCACCATTCCATAAGACAATTTACAAGTTCAAATCTAGCTTAAAAACACCCAAAATGGTGCCTGATATGGAGGTCAAATGGGGTTGATTTTTAATTTTATTTTTGTTACACTATATTGTAATAATACCATACTAATATTTGTAATAGGTTCCAGCATTTATTTGGTGCATTTATACCATGGTAAAAGATGAAAGTTCTAAGGTAAAAATGTTGATTTTAGGTACCTTTTTTGATGATAAAAACGCCCCCACTTGTATGAAGATTTAGTACTGGAATTAATTGATTTAGATGCTAAATTTATCCCCTTTAAGATTCACTCGTGGCTCCTCAAAACTTCAAGGTATTGCTTAGAACGCATTTTTGTGACACCCGAAGGTGCATTTTTTGTTCTTTAAGGATTTTCTGAAAATAAGTAGTCGCTATGGTGTCCAAGTGTTTATTGACATTGTTTATAGTCCATAATAATATGTTAAGGTGTTACATTGAGTTTATGGGGTTATATCAACTCCAAACACAACTCCAGGGCTAACCGTGGGCAAAAGGAGCGTTAAGAAAATTTGTCCAACACTTTGTTTATTTTTGCGGAATTGGCTCAATTTCTCTTTAGAATTTTGAATCATGATGTTAGGAACTCTAAGAATGATGTATATGGAGTTTGTGCCACTTCGGTACCACTCTGGGGCACTCCCGCGGGTTTATGGGGCCCCCTCGGGAACCTCCGAGCACTTTGTCTTTACCTGGAATTTAGCTTGAGGACTTCATCTTATATGTTTAATAAAGTGTTGTGGTGTATTTGGAATGAATATGAAGCTTTACTTCATCCTATATGTTTTTATGACTTCGGCCTTAGGGAACTCCCGAGCATTTTGTATTTTCACTCATCTTAGATGAGGTCCTGTGTTCTAGGGTCATACAATGATCCTTGATTACTTTACATGAGTTTATAGCTTAAATAACTTTTTTACTAGGTCGGGCTTTAACGCACGTTTCTGACCTTAAGGTTAGGTGTGTTTTTAACGCCTAAATGTTTATACTTCCTTTAGGGTTTAATATCCCTTAAATAATACTTATTTATCTTATTTAATTATTTGAATGTTAGGGGTATTCAAGCTCTCTCGTTATCGGTAATATTGAGCTGCGAACAGTATACATATATCCTATCGATCCTTATTTTTCATATATATATATATATATAATATATATATATCTAATATATATACTCTTTCGATCGGTAATTATTTTAATTTTGCAAAATCGCACGAACAGGAACATACATGCCCTGCGCACGCACGGCTTTGCCTCTGGATTACAACCCCAACTAGCGAAAGGAACCATACATGCGCTAGATCTTCCGGCTCTATTCTTGTGCTGGTGAGGTAATTTTGCAAACCAAACATCTTAATCAGGAAAATACATGATCTGTTTGTTTGGGATTAAAAGGCGTGAAATATATTGTGTGTGTATTCTTTGGGAATAATTTTGCATGCAAACCAAACTGTGGCGCGCGATTTATTGTTAACCTATGTGTGCTTGCAAACCAACAGGTTTAATCAGGAACATATTACTCTGTTTGTTTGGGATTAAAGGCGTGAAATAAAGTGTACGTGTGTTTGGGAATAATTTTGCTTGCAGACAATGGACTTGCTGGTTTTTACTATGTGCTGATTTTTACTTGTTGGTTGTACAATTAATGGACTTGGGAATTAATGTGTAATATAATGCCTTTCGCATGCATACAAATAGCCCCGTGTTATATATGCGAATTAATTTGGTTAGATGCTTATAGGTGTATTAATTATGCTATATATTATTATAGTATAACCTAGATAGGGTACAAATATTAGATGACCATGGGATGTATTAATTAGTTACTAAGACATAGCATTACGGCAGCTTGTCTGACATCCCTTTCCCACTAGCTTTTACCTAACATCCACCCAGAAGTTTATCTATGTTTCTACCAATACCACATCAAACTTTAAGTTCCTTCACATTCTTCTAAGATTTGTTATCCGGTCCCAAGCTAGGCATCCAATTAACCCTCTAATGTTTTGGAAATCTATATGACCACCATTGGCCATAATTAGAGACCTCTAGCTACTTACAGCTTCTTAATTTCTTGTAGTTATTATTTTAGTATCCATTTACATTTTTTGGCTAGCGCCTATGACCTTCGATCGTCATCAACCTATAATAAAAAAAATTGAACTCGGACGGCCGGGTCCATCAACTTTATTTTCCTTCACGACCTTTCTTCTCTACTTTTCGATTCTTTAGTCACCTCTGACTAGTAATATGTTGTGGAAGCTTCATATATCGAACAATCAGAACTGGACAGCACTGAAACATCACAGAGAAAATCGGATAAAAAGTCAGACGAATTTGGCCAATGGAGACGGTTGCTGCCCTATTGTTGAACATGAAAGTACCGACGATCATGATGATTCTTCTACTGATACAACAGAGACAGAAGAAGAAAAACATGGTACAAAAGAGACAGAGACAGATATAGATGAAAGGATGAATAAGAACTCAGAAACATAGAGGTTGAAGAAACTGGCTAAAAAGTTAAGTGAGGCTGCCACGAAGTAGAGTCCGGTGGCGATTAACGAATTACCGGCCCACTTCATGACCTTGAATGAAGAAAACATTTTTCTAGAATAGTTATATGAGGAGGAGATGAAATACCCCTAACATTTAAATAATTAAATAATGATAAATAAGTATTATTTGGGGGAATATTAAACCCTAAGAAAGTATATAAACACTTGGGCGTTAAAACGCACCTAAACTCCTTAAGGTCAAAAACGTGTGTTAAAGCCCGACCTTAAGCTAAAAAGGTTATATAAGTTATAAAACTCATATGAAGTTAATCAAGGATAATTTTATGACCTTTGAAACACAAGTCCTCAGTTAGAACTGAGTAAAAATACAATATGCCCGGGAGTTCCCTTAAGGGCCCCTTAAGGCCTGAAAGTCCCGGAAATACTTTATTAAATAAAGTAAAGCATTACACTTCATTCTAAATGCACTATAACACTTTAATGAATATTTAAGATGAAGTTCTCAAACTAAATTATTAGTTAAAGACAAAGTGCTCGGAGGTTCCCGATGAGGGCCCTATAAACCCCCGGGAGTGCCCCGGAGAGGTACCGAAGTGGCACAAACTCCAATATAAATTATTCTTAGAGTTCCTAACATCAATATTCAACATTCTAAATAGGGTACTCGAGCTACTTTTTCAAAAATAAGCAAAGTGCTCGGGGAAATTTCTTAACGCTCCTTTTTTATCCAGGAGTGTCCCAGTAGGCCGAAAATTGAGTTATGAGTTGGTATAACACCATGTAACTCAATATAACACCTTAAAATATTATTATTGACTATAAAAATGTCAATAAACACTTGGAACTCATAGAGACTAATTATTTTTCAGAAAAATCCTTAAAGCATAAAAACGCACCTTCGGGTGTCACAAAAATGTGTTTTACGCAATTGCCTTGAAGTTTTTGAGGAGCCACGAGTTAATAATCTTCAAAGGGGATAAATTTACCATCTAAATAAATTAATTCCAGTACTAAATTCATAGTACAAAGGGGGGCGATTTTTGGGACAAAAAGGTACCTAAAATCAGCATTTTTACCTTAAAACTTTCATCTTTTACTATCATATAAATGTACCAAATAAATGATGGAACCTATTACACATATTAGTATGGTCTTATTACAATATAACGTGACAGGAATTAAATCAAAATCAGTCCCAATTAACCTCCACAGCAGGCGCCAATTTGGGTGTTATTTGGCTAGTTTTAGCAAAATAAACATGTCTTATGGTAATGTGACTCACCTAGCATATACTATATGATAATGTAGCAATTATATTCAGTCAATTGGAGCCTCCACTACCGTATGCCTGCAAGGAAAAGCAAGAAGGATTAGTATATGAAAAAGAATGGAAATAAAATACAATCTAGACTTACCTTTTACAAGTTACAACAAACAAACAAAACAAGTTGTCCTACAAGCATGTGCTGCCGATTTCAAGAGGGGAAAAGCAAGGAATTATTGCTGTCATGTTGGTCAAGGGATACAGCTACCTAACTATATACATATCCATGCCTAATAGAACAAAAAAACAAATTGATTTCCTATGCCTTAAGGTGGCCGAACTCAAGCAAGAAACAAGGCTTAAATTGCCTTATAAAATTCAACTAAGATACCTACGTATATAGCCATGTTCTCTTGTCTTAAAACAACAAAGAAATCAGTTGGCATCTATAGCCATATGCAGCCGTATGAACAAGGGAATGGAGTCAATAATGACATGTTAATTGCCTTAGAAAAATCAAAAGAAAACATGCAATAACCTTACCTTTGCCTTCTAGCTTCAATTAACAAACAAAGGCTCCATTATTTCTTCCAATCAGCCGAAATACAAGCACAATAATGAGAGCATTATTGAGCCAATAATCCATGAATAAATTAAATACAAAGACTAGTCAACTTAGACATTAATTAAACAAAAGAAGAATCCTCTCAATTGCCTTTCTTCTAATACCAACGTGAGACTCCATTCTCATTTGCCACACCCATGGCAGAATGAGTAAGTCTCTCACCCTCTCTTTTCTTTCTTCATTTGCTAAGTAATTCCTTACAGCTTCAAAGCTCCATTAATGGTGTATTAAGTTCAAACACCATTTCTATGTAATTTCCTAGTTAAATCTACTAAGTCTTGAAGCAAGAAATCATCCTAGCAACTCTTGCTATTTTCGCCAAGATCTAATGTTCCAAGGAGGCTCCTTGATTCAACAACAACACAAGGAACAACAAGATCAAGTTAAGGTATCTTTCCATGTTGGAAATCCTAGCAAAATGCTTAATGTCATTTCCGAAAATAAAAGCTTCTAAACCAAGGTTATCTTCATCATTTCATGAAGGAAATCTAGATCTACAATCATCTCAAGGTCTACCGAAAATTCCTTGAAAAATTCCTAAGGTAAACTCTTGTTAAACTACTCCAAATCTTATTTATAAATCCTTGTTAGAATTCTAACAATGGATCTCCTAAATATGTACAAGGAGACCGAATTCTCTTCATCAAAATAGCATTTGGAGAGCTTGGAATTCAAGGAGAAATCAAGTACAAGAATTGTCTTGATTTAAGGAGTAAGTTTATATAATTAAGGTTTATTAAGTTTAAGCTTGATTTAAGCTTCAAACTTTGGTATAAAATATGTATAAAGCCTAGATAAATTAGGGCCGAAAATCATGGGTTATAATGTCAAGAAATAATTTTAACATATAAGGTAAGATTATTACCTTAAGGTATAAAATATGTGTCACAAAAATTAAGTATGATGCATATAAGTACAAACCAAATTATCTAAGGATTAATTGTTCTATTTTGAGTTTATAATCATTCTAAGTCATTAGCATAATTTTTGAAGTGTTATATGGCTTATATACATTTATATGTATTTATTATAAAGTTTAAAGCAAGTTTTAAAACTATATGGTAAAAATATAGTAAGGCCGAGAATGAAATGTTTTATTTGGTGATTTTCGAAATATATAAGTATATTAACTTATATTATAAATTTTGGGAGATATTAAAATATCTACAAGTATTTAAATGGCTAATTTATAAAGTTATGTGGCTAAAATGTAAATTTTGAAAGGTTTGGTGTATTAATTAAATTGCCGAAAATTAATGGGGTGATTTGGTGTATTTATGATATAATATAAGGTAGGATTAATATTATGAATTTTGGTGGATTTAATAAGTGGTTAAGTGTTAAAATAACATTTTATAAAGTCTTGGGACTATTTGTGATTATTGGAAACATAGTGTATATCGAGAGTTACTTATGATTTATGAGTATATTATAGTATTAATTATGAAATTAAGTCTTGGTCAAAGTGTGACCAAAAACTTGGGTTAAATGATTTATGACATAAAATATTAAGTTTATAAAAGTTTAAGGGTGAATAGGTAATCTATAGAAATTATTAAGTAAAACCGAATTGGACAAGGGGAGAAAATGTAATTTATAGAAGTATATGGGCCAATTTGGTTATTTAAGAAAATTAAATATTAAAACTATATTTTATAAGTTAATATGTAACTTATATAAAGTTTTGAGGTTAATTGTGAATATAAGAGGACTATATGTTAAGACCGAAAGTAAATGTGGTCATTTGGTAATTTATAAAAACTAATATATTTGTTTTGCAATTCCGAAAGTTAAATGTGGATAAATTAATGAATTATAAAAGTTATAAGGTTATTTGGCAATTTATAAAAGTATAAGGGTTGTCTCGGTAATTAAGGAAATTAAATAATAAAAGTATGGTTTATAAGTTGATATATAACTTACATAAAAGTTTGGGGTTAAAATGTAGTTATGGAAGTATATATGGAACCGGAAATTTAAAGGATTGTTTGGTAATTTATAAAAGTTGATATATTTAAATTAGTAAAGACCAAAAGCATATGGTCATTGGATGATTTACAAAAGTTTATGCTCATTATGTATTTACCGAATTTAAGAGGTTGGTTTTGTATTTTAATAAAGAAAGGAATTAAAATTGAGTATTATGGTATATTATGGAGTATGAAGTAAAGTTCATAAATAATTGTGGTTATAATAAAAAATGACCAAAGGATATAATATAAAGAATAAGTGGAAACAATTATGAGTAATTAAGGAAATGGAATAAACCACAAGGTGGAAATTCATTATCACATGTGAAGATCACATAAATAATGAGCTAATGAACTATCTAGAACCACTGTTAAATAACAGGGGGACATAAGAACATATATGATTAGTATATTACAATATCAGTTCTACAGTGACAGTACTGTAACATGTAGTGAACAGTGTATTAATATTACCCAGTATTGTATGAATATAAACAGCGTACGGGAAGGAATTACTAGAGCGTGAATTGTCAAGCTAGTTGTTACTACGGTGAACGGTATGTTAATTGTGTGGTCTGAATGTCCTAAGGATTTTCCTAAGGTCCAGACGTGTGTGCTTAATTGTTAAGAGCGATATCTGTGATTTTATGTATATTATTCTGTATACTGTATTGCTCATACACTGTTGCGTTTTATTTTACGCGAACGTCTTATGACTGGAAGTTTAACATCTAAAGTGGAAAAAAAGATTAACTGACCTTTAGGAATTTTGAGATCCTAACTGATGGTCAACTGTTATAGTCTTAACTCAAGGATTGGATATTGTATCATTGACTAAGGGGCTAACTTATAAAGAGAGGAATCCAAACTGTTTCGACTTTCTGGTTGCGCATCGTGATCACTACGAGAGACTTCAATGGGGAGTCACTCAAGGGAATCCATTGTCCACACTCGACGATGGCGGAGGCACTGCCGTTGGTGCACAGGTTCGACCGGATCGGTCAATATATTATCCAGGCCCATAAGGTTAGCTGGTAATGGTTCCATTGGAACCCAGGTTTAATACCCCGGATAAAATGGTGATTAAATTACTCTAATAAAATTATTAAGGGCCTAATGGTGCCTAAAGAGTATTGGTAAAAAGGATAAAACCAAAAGAAAAGAGAAAACGCTTGAAAAGCGAAAAACGCTAAAATGCGTATTAAATTTAAATAAGAGATATAAGATCTCGTAAGGGTCCGAGATGGATTCCTAAGGCTTAGTTAGGCCTAATTAGTATACGGGAATGATTCCCGAAGAAAACGGATCCAAATAATGGATTAAAACGCTAATAAGCATAAAAGCACGTTTTTCGAGAAAACCCGAAAACGTGACTTTAAGTGGTCAAACGGACCCGTAAAAATTATAGTTGATTAAATAACTTATTAAGTATTAATGGGAGCTTAATAACCATTAAAATTAATTAAACGAGAAAATTCCGGAAAACGGACCCGGTAAGTGAATAGTAATGAAACCGGGAGACGAGACACGTTTAATTCGAAAAGACGAAAAACGACCCGGACTATTAATTAATGTGGGCCAGTTTTAATATAATGTGTACACCCATTAATAGCTTGCTAGCTATTAAGGAATAACAAGACAAATAAATAAATAAGTAAAGGGAATAGTATAAAGCTAAAAAGTAAAGTAAAGTGCTTACCCCTCATTTCTCCTTCTTCATTCACGTTCTTTTCTTTTCCCCCACCAGAGCTCCTTCTTCCTTGCCTCTGTACGCTGGGCGAGACCGAACAGCACCAAACCTCCATCTTCTACCTCCTCTAACTTGCTCATCTCTTCACCGAATCGCACAAAATTGCCACCGTTTGATTCGTATCGGCGAGGGCTACGTTTTGTACCCCTCAAAGTCTTGATTCCTCCACCTTCATTTCCATGGATGTTGGAGCTTTTGAAGCTTGAGGAGCTGATTTTGACTCTCCTCCACCACCTTGATGTCCTAAGGTAATAAAAGCAAGAGTTTTGCTCATTTCAAGCTTGTTCTTGTAATTTGGGAAAAATTCCCCACGTTGAAAATTCTTCCCATTTCAGCCGAGAACCCCTTGTTCTTGAGGAGTGTTGGAAATGCCTCCATTTGATTGCCAAGTTCCTTTTGAATACTCTAAGGTAATATCTATGCTAAAGCCTAAAAACTAATGTTTGAAATACTAGTTTTCGGTGTGGAGAATTTGAATTAATTAGGTTGTTATGTGTGTGGAGGAATAAGATTGTAGCCAGCAATCTATACTCCTTTGGGTGGTGTGAAAACAAGAAAAGAAAGTGAGAGCAAGAGAAAGAGGAAGAGAGGAAGAAAACCGAAAAGAAACAAGGTAAAAAGCTTACCTTGAGCTAGTTTTATTTGACTTGTAAAACAGATCTTAGAGTTGGATTGATGCTCTTGAATTGGTGTAGTGTTGGTACTACAATATTGAGTGGGAAGGAGACTGCTTTAATGTGGTTTAAGTGGCGAAATGAACCTAGGAAACCAAGCTAGTTTATATGTGAACAAGTGGGAATATAATGTGATTGTTGTTGTCTAAACCAAACAGGTGGGAGGAAGTGCTTGTGAGTTGATTTTAGTGTGGTAAATGCTTAGTAAAGCAAGTAAGTGCTGTCCAAATGTATCTAGGAATGGAAAGTTTTGAGTGTTTTATTATAAGGAAGAAACTAGGTGTGTTCAAGAGATTTAAGTGAGTGGTTATGGTTTGGAAAACCAAACCTTGAAGGAGAGTTTGCAAGGAGCAAAATAATGCCATTTGAGTGTTGGTTATGGCATCAGTAGGTGAGGGTTGAATGGCTTATAGCAGAAACCAAAATCTGTTACAACCGATAGAAACAAGAGAGAAAACAAGGTTGTAAGTGTAAAAGAATCTAAGTAAAATGAGCTAGATTGGTGAGTGTACTTGGTGTTTGGTTTAAGGTGATTAAGGTGGGTAATTAGCCACTAAAACATGAAGATTTTAGTTGGTGAAGATAGGTTAATCATTGAGCTAAGAGTTAACCTTACAGAGTTAGGAAATGTTGATTTTGTAAAATCTGTAGCAGGGTCCGGGACTTAGGTCCAGGACCAAGTCCCGGACCACCCCTATTTTTACCCCGAGAGTGCTTGTTTGTTTGGTCCGGGTCCTAACCCCATGCTCAAGTCCCGGACCATATTTTTTTCAATCGAGAGTTCCCTGCTTGTTTGGTCCGGGCCCTAGCTTCATGCCCAAGTCCCGGACCATATACAGTTTTCTAGCCGAGAATACACAGCCATATTGGTCCGGGTCTTGAGTCTGGTACAAGTCCCGGACCACTTGTTAAAATCACCCGAGGTTACAACCAGCTTTGGTCCGGGACTTAAGGTAGGGACCAAGTCCCGGACCACCCCCAGAAACGTACAGAGAGTGTTTTAAAGGCCTCTAATGATGGGGGTTTGAATGTTAATGATGTTAGATGATGTTTTAGGCCTTGTTTGGTGGCATGTAAAGGCCCTAGGAAGTGTAAGAAAGTGTTAGAAGTGATTGAGAAGTGAGAACTCAATTTAATAAAAGTGAACCGAGATAACGGGATAACGGGGTAACTACGGGAGTAACATTTTATTATGTTCCGTATGATGTTAGTATTAACAGTAATGTTGAAACATTATCAGAGAACCATGCGTGACCCGAGCTTGGTGAGATGACACGGTAAAGGTAACAACCCCGGTGAAAGGTATGATTTTCTCATACTCCGCGTGCTAACCGAGTTACGTTGATTTGTGTGTTGTGTGCCGGCTTAATCAAGATTAAAGCATGAAATAATCCCTTGTTTGATTATGTATGTCATGTTGTATGTTGAATGAGCTAACATACTTGTATGCCGGTGTGGTCTAACATAGTGTAAAGACCGACACATAGTGAGTAACGTTTGGCTAGAGACCGGTAGATCGGGTCGATGCTTATGATAACGAAAATGTGCAAACACACAAACTATCCGTTAAAGCATAACGATAACACAAACATATGAACTCCCTAAAATGTGAGGAGAAGTACGGGTTGAGTAAATACCCGATGATGGTTAGAAACCACATTGAAACAAACCACGAAACAAATGAGAGGGAAAGATAAGTGAACCTCCTTCAAGAGGATTTAAGAAAGTTCGAAGATGTGAACTAGTGAAGAAGGTAAAAGAGACCTGAGGGATTGGTAACTCCCTTGAGACACGGTCGACCTCCTATATGAGGATTTTACCTGATATTATAAATAACCGAAAGTATGAGTAAAGTAAATGTACGGGTAACTCTTAAAATCTGAGATTAACCAAACTTAAGTAATGTTCCCAAAGTCATTAGAAACATCGAGAGTGATGCTTCTTGACTAATATACATAATATTATTAAAACTCCGAGAGAGGAGTGTATGGGAACGAGAGTAGTCCGAGAGTAGTCGGACCTAAGTAAAAGAGATAGGAACTAAGAGAGAGTTCCGTGAGCTAGTTGAACCTTCCCACCATGCTAGACCCAGAGTAGGGTCGAAACCGGGGAAGTAAGACTATGCTAGAGAGCCATGAGTTTTGGCTTAAGTAGGTATGAGTGTAACAAGCGTGACGTAGGAGACCTGTAGTGTCTCGAGAATCTACAAGAGCTTGAGTATGAATAACCCGAGAGTGCGGGTGAGATAACGAGTATGAATAACCCGAGAGAAAGGGTGGGTATATGTATAAGTAACCCGAGAGACAGGGTGAGGTATTGAATAAGTAAACAAGACATAGTGAGGTAAAACCCTCAAGGCCTAAGAGTAACCAGATACAACTAACAACCTTGTTATGTTAGTTAGGAATTGTGTTCCATGATTGGATGTAGATTCCTTGAGCATTACACGTACTTATTGTATTGCTATGATGCATGTTGTGACTAAAATGAACTCCATGTTTATCCGACTAAGTGGACGGCGTACCCCGGTTAGCGCTCGGGGTATGCGAATTTCATATGCAGCGTTAAGCTGAGCCCCTAGGGGCGATGTTTTTATTTTACAGGTACACCGAAGATGTTACCGTTCGAGAGTAGGACGGGGTCGGTGGGTTACATGGGTAGTAGTTTTAATACTTATGTATTGAAGGAAGTGTAAGACCGAGTATGTTGTCGGCATCCGTATATTGTAGACTCGGTATAGTAGAGATATGAATTGAGTATTGTATTTGTATGAAGTACTCGGTTGTTCCAGTTCATCAGACCGTTACGGTATGTAAGTTTAGCCTGGTTAGCCACATGGGTGGCTAACGGCGTTGTTTCACCCCTCGTTGCAATTAGAGTTCCGCTGCGTGAGTAAGTGTAATTAGTAACGGATTATGAGGTAATGATGAGATTAACGGTTGGGGTGTTACAAAAATGGTATCAGAGCGAAGTATCGCTCTGATGACTGGAAATACCGAGCTTAGGAAATACCGAGTTAGGAATTAGAGATTTAGGGCTATGGGTTGAGTGGTAGCGTGAGAGATGCGCTAGATAAGAACTTCCAGTATGATCTAGATACCTACAATACCATACCCGCCCTCCGCAACCCCCGTATTAAAAGCTCGGGAAAGAACGCCAGAGAGATGGGGAAACCCGATCTGGCAGTTAATTAATATTTCAATATGAACCAGAACCTGTCAGGCGAGAGATCCCGAGAACCGGAAATCCCGGAGACGGATCCCGCTGGAATGACAATAATCGCACTTGATGCGAAGGATCGAAAAATCCTAATCCAAGTAGACCGAAATCTGTGGCAGCATGGGGCGACATGCTTAGCAGTCGCGAGAACCTAGCTGGCCGAGCAGCAGCAAGACGGAAGCACCAACCGTGCAATAAAGCGGACTAATGATGATAACAACAAAAACCGAGACACATGTCTACGGACCGCCATAACTAAATAATACCATCAAGGTACACTAACCGACTAAGAATCTAGTCAAGAGTAGATACACCCACCCTGCCACACCCGAAGAGGTTGCAATACCTAACGGGCACAGCTTAGACAACTACGAGCATAACTACGGGATATACCCGAATAGGACCACAGTAGTAGTTCCTAAACAACTTAATCCTCGGTAACCACAGTGAAGGCGTGGGAACGAGCAACGAGGTAGATCAAGGAACTAAGTAATTGAGGAACTCCGACAGTGGAGAAGCACCTAAATTGAATGACAGTCATGTCAAGATGAATGAGAATCAGCTCCAAGGAGCAATTATCCAACTAGGGGATCAAGGAAGAGCCAATGAGGCTACCAAATATAATGTGAACAATGCCGTGACCGGTATGAGTTAACCCAAAAACCGCCAGTACCGCGCACTTGCCACGGCAAGTGCAGTAGTAATAGCGGGATTATTAAGAGGAACCTTTGCAATAAAAAGTACTTAGTAGAGAACGTGGATAGCTAAGGGATGAAATGTCATGAGGAGCTTGCTTTTAAAGCTCGAATTTTCTTTCAAACATAAAATTTTTCCAAAAACCCCCAAAGTTTTAAAACCAAACCAGTGAACCACGATAAGTATTATAGGATCATACAAGAGGAGTTGGCAACAGAATACTCACTTAGGCGTGACCGACACTACAAGTGTACACAAATGAGACATGGAACGACCGCACTCCAAAGGAGCTTGCGGGCCTGACAGACCAATTATGAGTTAGTTGGTAAGTGGTAACGTATCAACAAGATACTCCATGTATGTATACAAGTAGAATACGGTACACGGGAAGTAGCCCACTCCATACTACGGACGAAAGAGCCAATTCAAACCAAGACAGTTGGACACCTGGAATGACCGAAGAACACAAAGGAGCTTACCGAGTTAAGGAAGTCTAGAATCCGGTAAGGTCACGGACCTAAGGATAAGGCGTTAAGAAGTGCGAGAAGCACAGAGAACTAAGTACAGACATTGGATGTGTCTCAAGAAATACCTAATAACTGGGTGAATACCAGTGTAAATAATACGGCGAATGCCTAAATGAACTTATTAATGTACGATAAATGGGATAGAATTCCCACTTTATACCTCACTGAAGAGAATAATGACCAGACCCAGAAGGTATTAGAAGGTACCAAGGATCTACCCAATAATGGGAGACATTACAACCCTAACGGATAGTCAAGGACAAGCCGCAAGGCGATCCCAACTGAACATAACCATAATACAACCATTCATGTAATGGCATTACTCAGTAACACCCGGAGCAATCCGAGAAGGGTGCTGGAATCACAGTAATACGAAACATCGTGTGAGAACATAAGTGTTTAATCAAACACTCGGGTAGAACCCACGGGATCCCACGTAACACGGGAACACCCTAGATTGCCAGAAGGCATGAATTAATATCAAGACTTATAGGACTTCCATACACGGAAGCGTGATGTGACAACCATATCAAAAACCCAGTAATACCTCCAAACCATTTAATGGTATACGGAGAAGTAGAAACTTGTATAAACAGCTGCACAGAGCATGGCTCGAGGCATGGTGGCTTGTAAGCCGATAGAACCAACTACAATTCGTAGATTCAAACGTTGTAAACCTATGCATAGAGGCATAAGAGGAACAGTGGAGAACAAACCACTACCTTAAGTGGGGGATACCACTGGTTATTATGGGGCCTATGGAACGGCATTTGCGTGAATCCTCCAGAGAAAGGCTACCACCTAAGTATGTAATGTGAAACCGCTAAAGCGGTGTAGTAAAACTTGAGCATGTGTATATTGCCAATGAGTATATGAACTATAGTAGTGTGTAAAGAGGAACCTTGACAGCAGTAGAAAGATACCGATAGAATAATCGGATGAGTAGAGAACACTGTATGTGTACAGTATGAACTGCAGAGTAAGCAGCGCGCAAGTGCGCAGAGAAATTTTAACAATAGCGTATGTTGTTGAGCCAAGTGAATGGCAAGCCATAATGTAAATGGCGAGAACACCTGGGCAGAAGCTAAAGTAGTAGCGGATGCCATAGAAATGAGAAAGAACAAGGTACGCAGTAAGCGACCATTGTAAGAGTATATTCGGTTAGTGATATGAAGCTGTTGAGCAAATGTGGTAAAGGGGACATAATCATTCCTATCCCATGAGAGATTTACTGTCAAGGGTTTACGCTTCTGCACTCTGTATGACTGAGTGTTTTGGTATTGCACTTGTGCGGTAATGATCGAGTGGGAGAACCAGGAACTGAGAAATGTCGACGAAGCCTGTTGAGTAAGAATCTCGAGAAATGACCGTGCGGCCCATGGCCAAAGATGCACGAAAATGTGGGTTGTAACCCACAGGTCCCAGGACCGATCAATGGTAAATGCAGAGTAGTGTGCATGAGGAATTCTTGTACAGAAACAAGTAAACAACATAAAATTTATCGAGGAAGCACTACATGCTAAGTAGCTTGACCTCAACCGACAACAAGTCGGGAAAAATAAGTGAATAGTCACAAACGTATACAGTGTTATACGAATAGATTCCCAGAGAACTGGAGAGACAATCTAAAACTCATCGAATTCGCATACGGTAAGAGATACCAAGCGACGATTGAAATACATTGAGAATACCAGAGAGCGAATTAAGCTCTAGTTATCAGGTCACGCAGCAGAAGCTTGTGGACCGTGATTCAGGGTTAAGTATACCTATGTCATAAACCCCTTGAAGCCTTAGAGGCTAGAACCGAACCCGGTTATGAGTTAATTAACCAATGTTCAGTGATAACATATGGTTGGTTACGCGGGCGTAACCCCTTTTAAGGGGGGTAGGGCGAGAAACCGCTTAGAGTATGTTTTACGTATTGGTGCGTAAACTACTATGTGCATAGCACAAAAGAAATTATTTTGATGATTGGAACTCATGTTACGTAAACATGTCTACCCATTCATCGTGTAAGTATGAGTATTATGCATGAGAGATGCGAGTAAAGTGTATGTAATATTTATGAAAAGAGGAGTAGAGAGACTCCTAGGGAATGAGAATCCCTATAGTATATGTCTAGTGAGATTAGACATGAGTTATGATGATATGAATCGGCATGAAACCGATGTGTAACCTAAGAGGGAGTGAGTTCCCTAGGTGATTTTATTTGAGAGTGATTGATGGAGTGAGTTCCATCCTTGGAGTTGTATGTTATGTGTTTTAAATTGAGCAACAATTGAGTAAAAGAAGCCACAAGTATGGAATGCCTAGGCTAGGTAAGTGAAACAAATAGAGAATAATGGATGACTTAAGTTCCATGATAAAATAAGTTAAAACAGATTGTTTTATGAAGATGACTAGAAAGAAGTAAAAGATAGAAAACGAAAATGTTTGACTATCTGATTGTTTGAAACTGACGTGGGAGGTGGAACTTGATCTGCTAGCGATCAAGGGAAACCGAACACAAATTGGGGTGGAAGGATAGTTCAACACTGATGCTGATCACATCAGGGTTGGATGATTCTTGAAGCTCCCTATAAGTGGTCACAAGTAATCACGCTAAGAAAGGATACAGCTACCATAAATCTGATTTGGAGTTGTGTGATGTTTTAAAAAGAATTTTCAAACAGATTTTGAAAAAGAATTTCCTTCAAGTATGAAGATGGAAATGAAACTGGTTTTGAAACCGCTATCACCCGCCGGTGGCTGAGCCTTAAGTCTTGATGACCGGTAGAACGGTGGGCGTGTATTAGTTTTAAAATCATTGCACCGTACGTGCGGCGGTCCTAAGTGACCGGTTGGGGCGGTGTTAGTGTGTGATTTTTCCAAAGGCAGCGGGACGGGGAGAGTGCCCTGAGATGTTCCTGTGTTGAGTGAGTCAACCAGAGTGCCAGAGGATATGTATATGTGTAACGTTTTGATCAGAACCGAAGGGACCGTGGGCCAGAGAGAGTAAGTGCCCATTGTCATGAAACGGCCGTGAACCAGAAAGAGTAAGTGTTCAACGTGACCGGTACCTGAGGGATCAGTAGTATATTACTCAACATGGATTCGAGGACTGTAGTGCCTTCTTGTCTTCGGACCGATTCCATGGAGAGAGAACAAAAAGTATTTTTGATTGCTATACATGCTGTGATATGTGTGGGTATGTGTAGTATAAAATGAGACTGACTTGTGGAGTCAGTAAGGTTATACATGTGTTATAACCTTGGCATAGTACGCCATGAGAGTAACCATCTAGATTCACCAACTTTGAGGACAAAGTTCCTAAGGGGGTAGATTTTAATACCCCGGATCTAAAATGGTGATTAAATTACTCTAATAAAATTATTAAGGGCCTAATGGTGCCTAAAGAGTATTGGTAAAAAGGATAAAACCAAAAGAAAAGAGAAAACGCTTGAAAAGCGAAAAACGCTAAAATGCGTATTAAATTTAAATAAGAGATATAAGATCTCGTAAGGGTCCGAGATGGATTCCTAAGGCTTAGTTAGGCCTAATTAGTATACGGGAATGATTCCCGAAGAAAACGGATCCAAATAATGGATTAAAACGCTAAATAAGCATAAAAGCACGTTTTTCGAGAAAACCCGAAAACGTGACTTTAAGTGGTCAAACGGACCCGTAAAAATTATAGTTGATTAAATAACTATTATTAAGTATTAATGGAAGCTTAATAACCATTAAAATTAATTAAACAAACGAGAAAATTCCGGAAAACGGACCCGGTAAGTGAATAGTAATGAAACCGGGAGACGAGACACGTTTAATTCGAAAAGACGAAAAACGACCCGGACTATTAATTAATGTGGGCCAGTTTTAATTATAATGTGTACACCCATTAATAGCTTGCTAGCTATTAAGGAATAACAAGACAAATAAATAAATAAGTAAAGGGAATAGTATAAAGCTAAAAAGTAAAGTAAAGTGCTTACCCCTCATTTCTCCTTCTTCATTCACGTTCTTTTCTTTTCCCCCACCAGAGCTCCTTCTTCCTTGCCTCTGTACGCTGGGCGAGACCGAACAGCACCAAACCTCCATCTTCTACCTCCTCTAACTTGCTCATCTCTTCACCGAATCGCACAAATTGCCACCGTTTGATTCGTATCGGCGAGGGCTACGTTTTGTACCCCTCAAGTCTTGATTCCTCCACCTTCATTTCCATGGATGTTGGAGCTTTTGAAGCTTGAGGAGCTGATTTTGACTCTCCTCCACCACCTTGATGTCCTAAGGTAATAATAAGCAAGAGTTTTGCTCATTTCAAGCTTGTTCTTGTAATTTGGGAAAAATTCCCCACGTTGAAAATTCTTCCCATTTCAGCCGAGAACCCCTTGTTCTTGAGGAGTGTTGGAAATGCCTCCATTTGATTGCCAAGTTCTCCTTTTGAATACTCTAAGGTAATATCTATGCTAAAGCCTAAAAACTAATGTTTGAAATACTAGTTTTCGGTGTGGAGAATTTGAATTAATTAGGTTGTTATGTGTGTGTGGAGGAATAAGATTGTAGCCAGCAATCTATACTCCTTTGGGTGGTGTGAAAACAAGAAAAGAAAGTGAGAGCAAGAGAAAGAGGAAGAAGAGGAAGAAAACCGAAAAGAAACAAGGTAAAAAGCTTACCTTGAGCTAGTTTTATTTGACTTGTAAAACAGATCTTAGAGTTGGATTGATGCTCTTGAATTGGTGTAGTGTTGGTACTACAATATTGAGTGGGAAGGAGACTGCTTTAATGTGGTTTAAGTGTGCGAAATGAACCTAGGAAACCAAGCTAGTTTATATGTGAACAAGTGGGAATATAATGTGATTGTTGTTGTCTAAACCAAACAGGTGGGAGGAAGTGCTTGTGAGTTGATTTTAGTGTGGTAAATGCTTAGTAAAGCAAGTAAGTGCTGTCCAAATGTATCTAGGAATGGAAAGTTTTGAGTGTTTTATTATAAGGAAGAAACTAGGTGTGTTCAAGAGATTTAAGTGAGTGGTTATGGTTTGGAAAACCAAACCTTGAAGGAGAGTTTGCAAGGAGCAAAATAATGCCATTTGAGTGTTGGTTATGGCATCAGTAGGTGAGGGTTGAATGGCTTATAGCAGAAACCAAAATCTGTTACAACCGATAGAAAACAGAGAGAAAACAAGGTTGTAAGTGTAAAAGAATCTAAGTAAAATGAGCTAGATTGGTGAGTGTACTTGGTGTTTGGTTTAAGGTGATTAAGGTGGGTAATTAGCCACTAAAACATGAAGATTTTAGTTGGTGAAGATAGGTTAATCATTGAGCTAAGAGTTAACCTGTTACAGAGTTAGGAAATGTTGATTTTGTAAAATCTGTAGCAGGGTCCGGGACTTAGGTCCAGGACCAAGTCCCGGACCACCCCTATTTTTACCCCCGAGAGTGCTCTGTTTGTTTGGTCCGGGTCCTAACCCCATGCTCAAGTCCCGGACCATATACATTTTTTCAATCGAGAGTTCCCTGCTTGTTTGGTCCGGGCCCTAGCTTCATGCCCAAGTCCCGGACCATATACAGTTTTCTAGCCGAGAATACACAGCCATATTGGTCCGGGTCTTGAGTCTGGTACAAGGTCCCGGACCACTTGTTAAAATCACCCGAGAGTTACAACCAGCTTTGGTCCGGGACTTAAGGTAGGGACCAAGTCCCGGACCACCCCCAGAAACGTACAGAGATGTTTTAAAGGCCTCTAATGATGGGGGTTTGAATGTTAATGATGTTAGATGATGTTTAGGCCTTGTTTGGTGGCATGTAAAGGCCCTAGGAAGTGTAAGAAAGTGTTAGAAGTGATTGAGAAGTGAGAACTCAATTTAATAAAAGTGAGACCGAGATAACAGGATAACGGGGTAACTACGGGAGTAACATTTTTATTATGTTCCGTATGATGTTAGTATTAACAGTAATGTTGAAACATTATCAGAGAACCATGCGTGACCCGAGCTTGGTGAGATGACACGGTAAAGGTAACAACCCCGGTGAAAGGTATGATTTTCTCATACTCCGCGTGCTAACCGAGTTACGTTGATTTGTGTGTTTGTGTGCCGGCTTAATCAAGATTAAAGCATGAAAATAATCCCTTGTTTGATTATGTATGTCATGTTGTATGTTGAATGAGCTAACATACTTGTATGCCGGTGTGGTCTAACATAGTGTAAAGACCGACATATAGTGAGTAACGTTTGGCTAGAGACCGGTAGATCGGGTCGATGCTTATGATAACGAAAATGTGCAAACACACAAACTATCCGTTAAAGCATAACGATAACACAAACATATGAACTCCCTAAAATGTGAGGAGAAGTACGGGTTGAGTAAATACCCGATGATGGTTAGAAAACCACATTGAGACAAACCACGAAACAAATGAGAGTGGAAAGATAAGTGAACCTCCTTCAAGAGGATTTAAGAAAGTTCGAAGATGTGAACTAGTGAAGAAGGTAAAAGACCTGAGGGATTGGTAACTCCCTTGAGACACGGTCGACCTCCTATATGAGGATTTTACCTGATATATATAAATAACCGAAAGTATGAGTAAAGTAAATGTACGGGTAACTCTTAAAATCTGAGATTAACCAAACTTAAGTAATGTTCCCAAAGTCATTAGAAACATCGAGAGTGATGCTTCTTGACTAATATACATAATATTATTAAAACTCCGAGAGAGGAGTGTATGGGAACGAGAGTAGTCCGAGAGTAGTCGGACCTAAGTAAAAGAGATAGGAACTAAGAGAGAGTTCCGTGAGCTAGTTGAACCTTCCCACCATGCTAGACCCAGAGTAGGGTCGAAACCGGGGAAGTAAGACTATGCTAGAGAGCCATGAGTTTTGGCTTAAGTAGGTATGAGAGTAACAAGCGTGACGTAGGAGACCTGTAGTGTCTCGAGAATCTACAAGAGCTTGAGTATGAATAACCCGAGAGTGCGGGTGAGATAACGAGTATGAATAACCCGAGAGAAAGGGGTGGGTATATGTATAAGTAACCCGAGAGACAGGGTGAGGTATTGAATAAGTAAACAAGACATAGTGAGGTAAAACCCTCAAGGCCTAAGAGTAACCAGATACAACTAACAACCTTGTTATGTTAGTTAGGAATTGTGTTCCATGATTGGATGTAGATTCCTTGAGCATTACACGTACTTATTGTATTGCTATGATGCATGTTGTTTGACTAAAATGAACTCCATGTTTATCCGACTAAGTGGACGGCGTACCCCGGTTAGCGCTCGGGGTATGCGAATTTCATATGCAGCGTTAAGCTGAGCCCCTAGGGGCGATGTTTTTATTTTACAGGTACACCGAAGATGTTACCGTTCGAGAGTAGGACGGGGTCGGTGGGTTACATGGGTAGTAGTTTTAATACTTATGTATTGAAGGAAGTGTAAGACCGAGTATGTTGTCGGCATCCATTTATTGTAGACTCGGTATAGTAGAGATATGAATTGAGTATTGTATTTGTATGAAGTACTCGGTTGTTCCAGTTCATCAGACCGTTACGGTATGTAAGTTTAGCCTGGTTAGCCACATGGGTGGCTAACGGCGTTGTTTCACCCCTCGTTGCAATTAGAGTTCCGCTGCGTGAGTAAGTGTAATTAGTAACGGATTATGAGGTAATGATGAGATTAACGGTTGGGGTGTTACACCAGGGGACTATCGTCCATTAATAAGTTTTTAAGGGTTGTCCTACCATGACGCCTGAGGTGGAATTTAATTGGAAAAGGTTAAGTGATTGGTTTAAAGGATAAGGGCCAGGTGGCCAACTAACAAGTACAGTTTAATACGCATATCTTGTTTGGATTATTGATGTGTGATTATTGGTTATTATTATTGATGTGAGATTAATGGTTATTGCTATGGATTGTTGATGAGTGGTTATTGGTGCGTGTACTATTGTACATTGATGTTTACAGGTGAGTTGTTATGTGATTGTTTAATGTTTACAGTTATTACTGTTATTATTGTAAAGCGGTATTTCATGTAAAGAATCTAATATCGAGATGGCTAAAATGACTTAAGGAATCTAGATGATTTAAGACTACATTTAGCATACCAGCATTCTGATTGTTGAGCCCTTCAATGGGCCAAACATTCCAGGTTATTGAAGAAGACTCAAGCCGGAGTGCGGGACACGGGGGTAGCTGATGTGTTTTCAACAAACACCTTTGGTTTTATTTTGTATTGTATTAAGGAGGATGTTGTATTCAGTTAGTTGCTCATTTAGTTGGATTTGGTTTGTAATAATTAGAGTGCTCAGTATCTGTTCATCACAGCTTGAGGAGTTGTATTGTTGGAAAGAGTAAGGATGCCTTGTTACTCACAAGGGTGAGTAACGGCGTGTAACACCAAGGTAGATAGTTTATTTTTCCGCTGCGAATTGTTATTTATTATGCTATGAAATGCGACGTTATTTCAGGTTTAGGATTAGGGATGTTACAAAAAGTGGTATCAGAGAAGTACCGCTCTGATGAAAGGATACTGAGTCAAGAATATGAGCATATGATACTTGGGAATACGGGGAAACGTTTGTGAGGATTCGTGACCTAGAAGAATCTAGGGATATCTTATTGTTGTTGATTAACCTTCTTATATATTTGTGATTGTGTATGTAAAACGGTGTAGCAACCGAGTAGAAATAATATACTATAATATAGATGTCGACAAGAGGAAAACCACATGGAGGCAGCAGTGGACGCGGTGGCGAGACACCAGTGGATGTTCCAGAGGTGCCAGGCCTAGCAGCAACCATGGCGGCCATCGCGCAGCATCTAGGAGCTCAACTTACGGGAACCATACCCCACCCGCCGCAGCCCAGGGAAACCAACTGGTTGAAGAGCGTTGCAGACGCGAGAGTACCGACTTACTCAGGGGAACCAGACCCCGCCGCATTGGAGAAGTTCCTAGTGGAGCACCAGAAGGCGTTCAAAGCTGTTGGAGTTCCAGAAGACCAGAAGGTCGACATCGCCGCGTACAACCTGAAGGACGCAGCAGACATCTGGTGCGGTCTGTGGAGGGCCACCGTAGAGCTACATCGGACTTTGGATGGACAGCGTTTGTAGAAGTGTTGCGGGAGAAGTACTACCCCGAACACCTAAAACAGAGAAAAAGGCAGGAGATCGAGACCTTAATCCAAGGGAGTCAAACAGTTGACCAGTACTACGCACAGTTCACCAGTTTGCTGGACTACATACCAGGAGTCGACTACTCCAACACTGTGAAGACTCAAAAGTTTAGGGGAAGAGGCGCAGGAAGAAAGGAGAGAAAGAGTACTGAAGGAGATGATGGTGGAGCAACCTCTGGCGGTTACTACAAGAAGGGGAAGAGATTCTTTGAAAAGAGGAAGGGGCGGAAGGATTTCCATGGTCAGAAGATAAAGGAGCCGGTCCCTCGTTGTGGCTGGCCCAGCTGTTGATGCTCAGCCACTAAAATCAGCACCACCTAGAGGCAATAAGCCAACCCAACGTCACTATTACTGTAAACGTTGTGGGAAGGATCACCCAGGCGTAGATTGCTCAGGAAGGAAGGTGGAGTGCCGCTATTGCAGAAAGGAAGGTCACAGGAGTATGAATGTTTTTCCAATCCAGGAGCCGAGTATATAAGGGAGCTAGAGGTTCACAGAGAACACCAGCTATTGTGGCAGGAGGACCAAGAGGAGGCCAGACGCCGCAGACTAATGCCTATACTATAGGACCGGGAGGACAGCCATCCTCATCCGGGAGTCGGAAGGGAAAGGAGATAGTTCCAGGAAGAAACACGCTATACTGAGTGGGAACTTCAGGCGCTGAGGCTAGCGCTCAGCGCGAAACCGGTAAGCCTAGAACCTAAACTAAATGCATGATGCATGAATGTGTGTTTATAGTTATTAGTCGATGAGACTTATATGTGATTAGTAAGTATCAAAATTTAGAGAGACCTAACTTAGGTAACCTCTCACCTAATAGGATACTTCGACAATTGTTTTCCCTTACCTATGAGACCGAGGTCACCTGAGCCTATGAGCGAAGGTCGGGAATATCCAGAGGCATAATGCCAAGTACCTTGACCCGGCATGATCTTACTTAAGAAATAATTAACTATAAAGGAACAAATAGCCACTGAAAATGAATATAGAACTTTGGGGGATAGGCCTTGAAGGATTTTATATATCCCAGGATATGGGAGTGGATCAAAACTTAAATTATATATGATGTATATGGGTAAGGGTTGGGATCCACAAGCTAGGTTATGTAATGAAGTAAGAAAGGTAGATGAAGCATGAGTTCCTAGGATACCAGTCGTATCATTCTCCATAGGAGATGATGCCGAGTTTTTATATGGTGATAAGAAAAGGATGGATAAGGCAAACAAAATTATTTTGAAGTCAGGAGACGCGTGATATTTGGTGGAGAATCCAGATTAGTGTGCCATGGGATTTAGAGTATTAAACCGAATACAAACCAGGATTAGCCTTGGGATAAAGGGTGTGAGATAGTACAGTGAAGAATAACAAGTTAGTTTTGCTTGGACCACCAAAGGGCGTTATCAACTGTCCAAACTTACAGTAACTATAAATTATGACCTGCCTAAATGACGAGCAGATGTCATGGAAAGGAATACGTTAATTAATATAAAATACTTAAGACTACATGAATTGTCAAAAAGGTTTGATGAAGACCTGCACGTAAAGAGCAAACACTGAAATTTTATGGGATACCCAGGCACCGAGCTTACTGCTCAGTTCGGGACTAGGAAATCTTACAATCCCTTATTAACTTCGCGAGAAGATAGTGCGAAACCTTGAAATATGCCAATAGAGAAACAGAATCTCAAAATATATGACTAAACATCCATTATGGATAAGCACGGGTTTTAATTACCTGAACAAATACCAAGGGTCTCAGCTAGTATCAATATAGTGACAGTGCTGGACTCCTAATTAATAAAGGGGAGAGAACAAACTTTGAATCTATATTTTCTGAAGTTGGGAGAACTACCTAATTAGCAATACCAAATGCTACATATATAAATATAATTTGGAGGTTGTAAACCTAAAACGTTGAGGAGTATTGATACATTTCAGAGGGCTAAAGTATCATTAAATATACATACCCTATTTTGAGACTCACGTCCTATACTATCCTTATGGTTCTACACGAGCATATGTCTTCTATGACAGCTCAAGTTGAATGCGAATAAAGAGCGCAAGCGATCAAATAAGGTTAACCCCATATGTAATATAAATTTTAATATAAACATGATAACAAATGACTCTCCTTGACACTTGCAAGGAAGGTAGTGTAAGTTATATTAAGCGTATGAATTAACTATACGCTAAAAGTGAGTGGAAGTTAAATTTAAAAGTAGGGAAACATACCCCTTGGCTTGTAACAATTGTTTTACATGTAAACTTTACTAACATTATATACTAATCCCTGTGATTCTAAATCTTCTATTTGATACACCTAATCGACCTATTCTTGGAAGCCATTGAGCTTGTGGATTAACCACGTTTCTAAGAGATAGAAACAAACAATAAGCCTTGATTGTCCTGTTACCAAACCGTAGGATTCAAACTGGAAACCCTTAGTTTGAGATGGTACTAATATTAAGAGATGCTTAACCTAGGCTGAACATATGGTTCACCTGATTTATGGAGTTTAGATGAAATAAGAAAAGCCAAGCTTTAAAGAAGGAGGAAATAACAGTTTATGGAACTGTAATTGTTGATGGAGTCATGAAAACTTTTCTTTGGAGTCTATCAGTGACTGCCTTTGTTCTATGAAATGATAATTAAAGCGTAGGCAATAATCAAACTCTGGTAAGATAAATTCTAGATGAGCCTTTTTTTAAAGAGAAGAGAGTATTCTAAAGTATCCAAGTCCATAACTAAACTTATCACTTGTATGATAGATTTAGGAGTTAAAATTATTGATGGATATAATTATTGGACAGTATGAGCCTAGATGTTTTAATAGGAAATTACCTTTTATGCCAAGAGGAAAAACTGGCTTCCCCGCTTGATAATTTGATCAAAGGAACTTGGTTCCGGGGATTTGGTAATACACTAGATTCAAGTATAGGTTATAACAGTTATGGGAATAGTTGTATAACAATCAAGGGAAAATGTACATGTAGTAATCACCACGTCACAAGATCCGATAAGATAAAATTTGGAAATGATAATTATGTGGTTGTTTGATATTTGACGTGGGAGGTCGAACTTGATCCTGGTCAGATCAAGGGAAAACCAAACACAAAATGGTGTGGAAGGATAGTTCAACACTGATGCTGACCCCGTCAGGGTTGGATGATTCCTGAGACTCCTTACAAGTGGTCACAAATATTTCTGTGATACGTAAGTTTTTATTCTTAAATCTAACATAAAATTTGACTAATAAGTATATGAGATGTATAAGATGTAAATTAGGAGTTCAGTTGTCCAGGTTACCCTGAGGAGACTAAATAGCTAAAACAACTCCGCGTATGTCGGAAAAATAATCAATTGTGGGGGAAATACTAACTGTTATTATACATGAACCATGTTAATAAATTAAATATGAGATCAAGAGACAATTACCTATAATAAAAGTATTCACAAGATACATTCTAGGTTATGGCCAAATTGCCATCAGAAGGAAAGATCGACTTCCATGTATTTCTTTATAAATTCAAACCCAATATATTAAATGGGAACCTACCTATAAACATGGTAGAATATAAAGAGTAGAAACATTATACTAATACACACGTGAATTGATTCACAACTGCAAGAACATGTTTAATTGAGAGGAAAATGTACCTTGTTAAAAACCTTAGCGGGAACCCTACTGTGGTATACCTGATGAACAGACGATAATAATCGAGTATATAATACCGACAATTGGTGAGTCAATAATATCAAGAAACCTTTCTATAATATACACAAGATGCACGGCTTGACCGTAGCTCATACTTTACATTGAAAATAAAAACCGAATATGGCGACAGTAAACTCAAATACCAGAATCACAAGATGATGACCTGAGGATCAAAGAGAGGGATTTTAAGTATGCCCCAATATTAATACAAACCCGAGCGCCAACGATTATAACTACAAGAGGATTAATGGAAGTGTGTTACACACGATAGTTTAAATAAGCCAAAAGATATATTGGCAACGTACTAGATGGTAGATCACCTTCACCCATACATACGGGATTCAAATATAAAAACATACTAATGCACTATGGAACTTGTCAGAGAATGCATAGATTCTTTGGGGCTATACCGTGTAAACAGACAGGAGTCATATACTGATGTCCGTAGGAGAGACCTCGAGTTCGCAGTAGGCGATCGAGTCTTCCTTAGAGTTTCACCTATGAAGGGAATTTTTAGATTTGGGTAGAAGGGCAAGCTTAGCCCGAAATAGGTAGGACCGTACCTTATTACGGAGCGAGTGGGCCCATAGCCTATAGATTAGATTTACCTATTGAGCTTGGGAGAGTGCACAATGTGTTTCACGTTTCACAGCTAAAGCAGTATGTGCCTCACCCATCACATATCTTAGAGCCCGAGACACTCGAGCTAGATCCTACACTTAGACATGAGGAAACCCCAGTTCGCATTTTAGACTCTAAGACTAGAGAGACCAGGAACAAGACCATTAGAATGGTCAAGGTTCTGTGATCAAACCACGACATTGAGGAGGCGACATGGGAGTTAGAAGACTCCATGCGAGACAAGTATCCAGCACTTTTATCTTAGTTTCGTGTATACTTGTGGGGGTACGTGGGCGTAACCCTTTTTAAGGGGGGTAGAGCACCACATGCGACTTGCATATCTGCAGTCTATCTTGGTTTGTGTATGGTTATTTGTATTTGATTGTTGCGCATGTGTGCAATTGGTTGGTTATTGGTATGTCCTATGTGACACTTGGATGGTTATTGTTGTGTCCTATGTGACACTTGAATAGGTTATGGTTGTGTTCTATGTAACACTTAATTGTTGGTTGTTGATGTGTTCTATGTAACACTTGGTTGATTAATAAAAGTACACTTATTTACTTGCAGTATATTTATTCCTACAATCACACAAGAGATTCACTGCCAAGGGTTTACGCCTCTGCACTCTGTAGGACTGAGTGTTTTGGTATTGCACTTGTGCAGTGATGACCGAGTGGGATAGCTAGGAAGTTGGGACACTAATTTGCTTTACAGTATTTATCAAATTACTTATGCTATAATTACATTGTTTGCCATGAGCAAGATTATGTGTATGTACGAATTATATACACTCAGATTACTGATGGAATGTAGAGGGGTCAATATAGTATTGACACCCAGGAATGATAAGCATACAGGGAATAGATACGAAGAACTAGGTTCCATAGGATTTATAAGTAGAAGTTATGACTTCGGGACGAAGTCCTTTAAGGGGGGTAGACTGAAATACCCCTAACATTTAAATAATTAAATAATGATAAATAAGTATTATTTGGGGGATTATTAACCCTAAGAAAGTATATAAACACTTGGGCGTTAAAACGCACCTAAACTCCTTAAGGTAAAAAACGTGCGTTAAAGCCCGACCTTAAGCTAAACAAGTTATATAAGTTATAAAACTCATATGAAGTTAATAAAGGATCATTTTATGACCTTTGAAACACAAGTCCTCAGTTAGAACTGAGTAAAATACAATATGCCCGGGAGTTCCCTTAAGGGCCCCTTAAGGCCTGAAAATCCCGGAAATACTTTATTAAATAAAGTAAAGCATTACACTTCATTATAAATGCACTATAACACTTTAATGAATATTTAAGATGAAGTTCTCAAACTAAATTATCAGTTAAAGACAAAGTGCTCAGAGGTTCCCGATGAGGGCCCCATAAACCCCCGGGAGTGCCCCGGAGAGGTACCGAAGTGGCACAAACTCCAATATAAATTATTCTTGGAGTTCCTAACATCAATATTCAACATTAAAGAGGGTACTCGAGCTACTTTTTCAAAAATAAGCAAAGTGCTCGGGGAAATTTCTTAACGCTCCTTTTTGATCCGGGAGTGTCCCGGTAGGCCGAAAATTGAGTTATGAGTTGGTATAACCCCATGTAACTCAATTAAAACCTTAAAATATTATTATTGAATATAAAAATTTCAATAAACACTTGGAACTCATAGCGACTAATTATTTTTCAGAAAAATCCTTAAAGCACAAAAACGCACCTTCGGGTGTCACAAAAATGCGTTTTACGCAATTGCCTTGAAGTTTTTGAGGAGCCACGAGTTAATAATCTTAAAAGGGGATAAATTGACCATCTAAATAAATTAATGCCAGTAATAAATTCATAGTACAAAGGGGGGCGATTTTTGGGACAAAAAGGTACCTAAAATCAGCATTTTTACCTTAAAACTTTCATCTTTTACCATCATATAAATGTACCAAATAAATGCTGGAACCTATTAACCTCCACATCAGGCGCCAATTTGGGTGTTATTTGGCTAGTTTTAACAAAATAAACATGTCTTATGGTAATGTGACTCACCTAGCATATACTATATGATAATGTAGCAATTATATTCAGTCAATTGGAGCCTCCACTACCGTATGCCGGCAAGGAAAAGCAAGAGGATTAGTATATGAAAAGAATTGGAAATAAAAATACAATCTAGACTTACCTTTTACAAGTTGCAACAAACAAACAAACAAGTTGTCCTACAAGCATGTGCTGCCGATTTCAAGAGGGGAAAAGCAAGGAATTACTGCTGTCATGTTGGTCAAGGGACAGCTACCTAACTATATACATATCCATGCCTAATAGAACAAAAAACAAATTGATTTCCTATGCCTTAAGGTGGCCGAACTCAAGCAAGAAACAAGGCTTAATTGCCTTATAAAATTCAACTAAGATACCTACGTATATAGCCATGTTCTCTTGTCTTAAAACAACAAAGAAATCAGTTGGCATCTATAGCCATATGCAGCCGTATGAACAAGGGAATGGAGTCAATAATGACATGTTAATTGCCTTAGAAAAATCAAAAGAAAACATGCAATAACCTTACCTTTGCCTTCTAGCTTCAATTAACAAAACAAAGGCTCCATTATTTCTTCCAATCAGCCGAAACAAGCACAATAATGAGAGCATTATTGAGCCAATAATCCATGAATAAATTAAATACAAAGACTAGTCAACTTAGACATTAATTAAACAAAAGAAGAATCCTCTCAATTGCCTTTCTTCTAATACCAACGTGAGACTCCATTCTCATTTGCCACACCCATGGCAGAATGAGTAAGTCTCTCACCCTCTCTTTTCTTTCTTCATTTGCTAAGTAATTCCTTACAGCTTCAAAGCTCCATTAATGGTGTATTAAGTTCAAACATCATTTTATGTAATTCTAGTTAAATCTACTAAGTCTTGAAGCAAGAAATCATCCTAGCAACTCTTGCTATTTTCGCCAAGATCTAATGTTCCAAGGAGGCTCCTTGATTCAACAACAACACAAGGAACAACAAGATCAAGTTAAGGTATCTTTCCATGTTGGAAATCCTAGCAAAATGCTTAATGTCATTTCGAAAATAAAAGCTTCTAAACCAAGGTTATCTTCATCATTTCATGAAGGAAATCTAGATCTACAATCATCTCAAGGTCTACCGAAAATTCCTTGAAAAATTCCTAAGGTAAACTCTTGTTAAACTACTCCAAATCTTATTTATAAATCCTTGTTAGAATTCTAACAAATGGATCTCCTAAATATGTACAAGGAGACCGAATTCTCTTCATCAAAATAGCATTTGGAGAGCTTGGAATTCAAGGAGAAATCAAGTACAAGAATTGTCTTGATTTAAGGAGTAAGTTTATATAATTAAGGTTTATTAAGTTTAAGCTTGATTTAAGCTTCAAACTTTGGTATAAAAATTATGTATAAAGCCTAGATAAATTAGGGCCGAAAATCATGGGTTATAATGTCAAGAAAATAATTTATAACATATAAGGTAAGATTATTACCTTAAGGTATAAATATGTGTCACAAAAATTAAGTATGATGCATATAAGTACAAACCAAATTATCTAAGGATTAATTGTTCTATTTTGAGTTTATAATCATTCTAAGTCATTAGCATAATTTTTAGAAGTGTTATATGGCTTATATACATTTATATGTATTTATTATAAAGTTTAAAGCAAATTTTAAAACTATATGGTAAAAATATAGTAAGGCCGAGAATGAAATGTTTTATTTGGTGATTTTCGAAATATATAAGTATATTAACTTATATTATAAATTTTGGGAGTATTAAAAATATCTACAAGTATTTAAATGGCTAATTTATAAAGTTATGTGGCTAAAATGTAAATTTTGAAAGGTTTGGTGTATTATATAATTGCCGAAAATTAAAGGGGTGATTTGGTGTATTTATGATATAATATAAGGTAGGAATTAATATTATGAATTTTGGTGGATTTAAATAAGTGGTTAAGTGTTAAAATAACATTTTATAAAGTCTTGGGACTATTTTGTGATTATTGGAAACTATAGTGTATAACCGAGAGTTACTTATGATTTATGAGTATATTATAGTATTAATTATGAAATTAAGTCTTGGTCAAAGTGTTGACCAAAAACTTTGGGTTAAAATGATTTATGACATAAAATATTAAGTTTATAAAAGTTTAAGGGTGAATAGGTAATCTATAGAAATTATTAAGTAAAACCGAATTGGACAAGGGGAGAAAATGTAATTTATAGAAGTATATGGGCCAATTTGGTTATTTAAGAAAATTAAATATTAAAACTATAGTTTATAAGTTAATATGTAACTTATATAAAGTTTTGAGGTTAAATTGTGAATATAAGAGGACTATATGTTAAGACCGAAAGTAAATGTGGTCATTTGGTAATTTATAAAAACTAATATATTTGTTTTGCAATTCCGAAAGTTAAATGTGGATAATTAATGAATTATAAAAGTTATAAGGTTATTTGGCAATTTATAAAAGTATAAGGGTTGTCTCGGTAATTAAGGAAATTAAATAATAAAAGTATGGTTTATAAGTTGATATATAACTTACATAAAAGTTTTGGGGTTAAAATGTAGTTATGGGAAGTATATATGGAAACCGGAAATTTAAAGGATTGTTTGGTAATTTATAAAAGTTGATATATTTAAATTAGTAAAGACCAAAAGCATATGGTCATTGGATGATTTACAAAAGTTAATATGCTCATTATGTAGTTACCGAATTTAAGAGGTTGGTTTTGTATTTTAATAAAGAAAGGAATTAAAATTGAGTATTATGGTATATTATGGAGTATGAAGTAAAGTTCATAAAATAATTGTGGTTATATAAAAAAATGACCAAAGGATATAATATAAAGAATAAGTGGAAACAATTATGAGTATATAATTATGGAAATGGAAATAAACCACAAGGTGGAAATTCATTATCACATGTGAAGATCACATAAAATAATGAGCTAATGAACTATCTAGAACCACTGTTAAATAACAGGGGGACATAAAGAACATATATGATTAGTATATTACAAGTATCAGTTCTACAGTGATAGTACTGTAACATGTAGTGAACAGTGTATTAATATTACCCAGTATTGTATGAATATATAACAGCGTACGGGAAGGAATTACTAGAGCGTGAATTGTCAAGCTAGCTGTTACTACGGTGAACGGTATGTTAATTGTGTGGTCTGAATGTCCTAAGGATTTTCCTAAGGTCCAGACGTGTGTGCTTAATTGTTAAGAGCGATATCTGTGATTTTATGTATATTATTCTGTATACTGTATTGCTCATACACTGTTGCGTTTTATTTTACGCGAACGTCTTATGACTGGAAGTTTATACATCTAAAGTGGAAAAAAAAAGACTAACTGACCTTTAGGAATTTTGAGATCCTAACTGATGGTCAACTGTTATAGTCTTAACTCAAGGATTGGATATTGTATCATTGACTAAGGGGCTAACTTATAAAGAGAGGAATCCAAACTGTTTCGACTTTCTGGTTGCGCATCGTGATCACTACGAGAGACTTCAATGGGGAGTCACTCAAGGGAATCCATTGTCCACACTCGACGATGGCGGAGGGCACTGCCGTTGGTGCACAGGTTCGACCGGATCGGTCAATATATTATCCAGGCCCATAAGGTCAGCTGGTAATGGTTCCATTGGAACCCAGGGGACTATCGTCCATTAATAAGTTTTTAAGGGTTGTCCTACCATGACGCCTGAGGTGGAATTTAATTGGAAAAGGTTAAGTGATTGGTTTAAAGGATAAGGGCCAGGTGGCCAACTAACAAGTACAGTTTAATACGCATATCTTGTTTGGATTATTGATGTGTGATTATTGGTTATTGTTATTGATGTGAGATTAATGGTTATTGCTATGGATTGTTGATGAGTGGTTATTGGTGTCGTGTACTATTGTGCATTGATGTTTACAGGTGAGTTGTTATGTGATTGTTTAATGTTTACAGTTATTACTGTTATTATTGTAAAGCGGTATTTCATGTAAAGAATCTAATATCGAGATGGCTAAAATGACTTAAGGAATCTAGATTATTTAAGACTACATTTAGCATACCAGCATTCTGATTGTTGAGCCCTTCAATGGGCCAAACATTCCAGGTTATTGAAGAAGACTCAAGCCGGAGTGCGGGACACGGGGGTAGCTGATGTGTTTTCAACAAACACCTTTGGTTTTATTTTGTATTGTATTAAGGAGGATGTTGTATTCAGTTAGTTGCTCATTTAGTTGGATTTGGTTTGTAATAATTAGAGTGCTCAGTATCTGTTCATCACAGCTTGAGGAGTTGTATTGTTGGAAAGAGTAAGGATGCCTTGTTACTCACAAGGGTGAGTAACGGCGTGTAACACCAAGGTAGATAGTTTATTTTTCCGCTGCGAATTGTTATTTATTATGCTATGAAATGCGACGTTATTTCAGGTTTAGGATTAGGGATGTTACAAAAAGTGGTATCAGAGCGAAGTACCGCTCTGATGAAAGGATACTGAGTCAAGAATATGAGCATATGATACTTGGGAATACGGGGAAACGTTTGTGAGGATTCGTGACCTAGAAGAATCTAGGGATATCTTATTGTTGTTGATTAACCTTCTTATATATTTGTGTTGTGTATGTAAAACGGTGTAGCAACCGAGTAGAAATAATATACTATAATATAGATGTCGACAAGAGGAAAACCACATGGAGGCAGCAGTGGACGCGGTGGCGAGACACCAGTGGATGTTCCAGAGGTGCCAGGCCTAGCAGCAACCATGGCGGCCATCGCGCAGCATCTAGGAGCTCAACTTACGGGAACCATACCCCACCCGCCGCAGCCCAGGGAACCAACTGTTAAGAGCGTTGCAGACGCGAGAGTACCGACTTACTCAGGGGAACCAGACCCCGCCGCATTGGAGAAGTTCCTAGTGGAGCACCAGAAGGCGTTCAAAGCTGTTGGAGTTCCAGAAGACCAGAAGGTCGACATCGCCCGTACAACCTGAAGGACGCAGCAGACATCTGGTGCGGTCTGTGGAGGGCCACCGTAGAGCTACATCGGACTTTGGATGGACAGCGTTTGTAGAAGTGTTGCGGGAGAAGTACTACCCCGAACACCTAAAACAGAGAAAAAGGCAGGAGATCGAGACCTTAATCCAAGGGAGTCAAACAGTTGACCAGTACTACGCACAGTTCACCAGTTTGCTGGACTACATACCAGGAGTCGACTACTCCAACACTGTGAAGACTCAAAAGTTTAGGGGAAGAGGCGCAGGAAGAAAGGAGAGAAAGAGTACTGAAGGAGATGATGGTGGAGCAACCTCTGGCGGTTACTACAAGAAGGGGAAGAGATTCTTTGAAAAGAGGAAGGGGCGGAAGGATTTCCATGGTCAGAAGATAAAGGAGCCGGTCCCTCGTTTGGCTGGCCCAGCTGTTGATGCTCAGCCACTAAAATCAGCACCACCTAGAGGCAATAAGCCAACCCAACGTCACTATTACTGTAAACGTTGTGGGAAGGATCACCCAGGCGTAGATTGCTCAGGAAGGAAGGTGGAGTGCCGCTATTGCAGAAAGGAAGGTCACAAGGAGTATGAATGTTTTTCCAATCCAGGGAGCCGAGTATATAAGGGAGCTAGAGGTTCACAGAGAACACCAGCTATTGTGGCAGGAGGACCAAGAGGAGGCCAGACGCCGCAGACTAATGCCTATACTATAGGACCGGGAGGACAGCCATCCTCATCCGGGAGTCGGAAGGGAAAGGAGATAGTTCCAGGAAGAAACACGCTATACTGAGTGGGAACTTCAGGCGCTGAGGCTAGCGCTCAGCGCGAAACCGGTAAGCCTAGAACCTAAACTAAATGCATGATGCATGAATGTGTGTTTATAGTTATTAGTCGATGAGACTTATATGATTAGTAAGTATCAAAATTTAGAGAGACCTAACTTAGGTAACCTCTCACCTAATAGGATACTTCGACAATTGTTTTCCCTTACCTATGAGACCGAGGTCACCTGAGCCTATGAGCGAAGGTCGGGAATATCCAGAGGCATAATGCCAAGTACCTTGACCCGGCATGATCTTACTTAAGAAATAATTAACTATAAAGGAACAAATAGCCACTGAAAATGAATATAGAACTTTGGGGGATAGGCCTTGAAGGATTTTATATATCCCAGGATATGGGAGTGGATCAAAACTTAAATTATATATGATGTATATGGGTAAGGGTTGGGATCCACAAGCTAGGTTATGTAATGAAGTAAGAAAGGTAGATGAAGCATGAGTTCCTAGGATACCAGTCGTATCATTCTCCATAGGAGATGATGCCGAGTTTTTATATGGTGATAAGAAAAGGATGGATAAGGCAAACAAAATTATTTTGAAGTCAGGAGACGCGTGATATTTGGTGGAGAATCCAGATTAGTGTGCCATGGGATTTAGAGTATTAAACCGAATACAAACCAGGATTAGCCTTGGGATAAAGGGTGTGAGATAGTACAGTGAAGAATAACAAGTTAGTTTTGCTTGGACCACCAAAGGGCGTTATCAACTGTCCAAACTTACAGTAACTATAAATTATGACCTGCCTAAATGACGAGCAGATGTCATGGAAAGGAATACGTTAATTAATATAAAATACTTAAGACTACATGAATTGTCAAAAAGGTTTGATGAAGACCTGCACGTAAAGAGCAAACACTGAAATTTTATGGGATACCCAGGCACCGAGCTTACTGCTCAGTTCGGGACTAGGAAATCTTACAATCCCTTATTAACTTCGCGAGAAGATAGTGCGAAACCTTGAAATATGCCAATAGAGAAACAATCTCAAAATATATGACTAAACATCCATTATGGATAAGCACGGGTTTTAATTACCTGAACAAATACCAAGGGTCTCAGCTAGTATCAATATAGTGACAGTGCTGGACTCCTAATTAATAAGGGGAGAGAACAAACTTTGAATCTATATTTTCTGAAGTTGGGAGAACTGCCTAATTAGCAATACCAAATGCTACATATATAAATATAATTTGGAGGTTGTAAACCTAAAACGTTGAGGAGTATTGATACATTTCAGAGGGCTAAAGTATCATTAAATATACATACCCTATTTTGAGACTCACGTCCTACTATCCTTATGGTTCTACACGAGCATATGTCTTCTATGACAGCTCAAGTTGAATGCGAATAAAGAGCGCAAGCGATCAAATAAGGTTAACCCCATATGTAATATAAATTTTAATATAAACATGATAACAAATGACTCTCCTTGACACTTGCAAGGAAGGTAGTGTAAGTTATATTAAGCGTATGAATTAACATATACGCTAAAAGTGAGTGGAAGTTAAATTTAAAAGTAGGGAAACATACCCCTTGGCTTGTAACAATTGTTTTACATGTAAACTTTACTAACATTATATACTAATCCCTGTGATTCTAAATCTTCTATTTGATACACCTAATCGACCTATTCTTGGAAGCCATTGAGCTTGTGGATTAACCACGTTTCTAAGAGATAGAAACAAACAATAAGCCTTGATTGTCCTGTTACCAAACCGTAGGATTCAAACTGGAAACCCTTAGTTTGAGATGGTACTAATATTAAGAGATGCTTAACCTAGGCTGAACATATGGTTCACCTGATTTATGGAGTTTAGATGAAATAAGAAAAGCCAAGCTTTAAAGAAGGAGGAAATAACACTTTATGGAACTGTAATTGTTGATGGAGTCATGAAAACTTTTCTTTGGAGTCTATCAGTGACTGCCTTTGTTCTATGAAATGATAATTAAAGCGTAGGCAATAATCAAACTCTGTAAGATAAATTCTAGATGAGCCTTTTTTTAAAGAGAAGAGAGTATTCTAAAGTATCCAAGTCCATAACTAAACTTATCACTTGTATGATAGATTTAGGAGTTAAAATTATTGATGGATATAATTATTAGACAGTATGAGCCTAGATGTTTTAATAGGAAATTACCTTTTATGCCAAGAGGAAAAACTGGCTTCCCCGCTTGATAATTTGATCAAAGGAACTTGGTTCCGGGGATTTGGTAATACACTAGATTCAAGTATAGGTTATAACAGTTATGGGAATAGTTGTATAACAATCAAGGGAAAATGTACATGTAGTAATCACCACGTCACAAGATCCGATAAGATAAAATTTGGAAATGATAATTATGTGGTTGTTTGATATTTGACGTGGGAGGTCGAACTTGATCCTGGTCAGATCAAGGGAAAACCAAACACAAAATGGTGTGGAAGGATAGTTCAACACTGATGCTGACCCCGTCAGGGTTGGATGATTCCTGAGACTCCTTACAAGTGGTCACAAATATTTCTGTGATACGTAAGTTTTTATTCTTAAATCTAACATAAAATTTGACTAATAAGTATATGAGATGTATAAGATGTAAATTAGGAGTTCAGTTGTCCAGGTTACCCTGAGGAGACTAAATAGCTAAAACAACTCCGCGTATGTCGGAAAAATAATCAATTGTGGGGGAAATACTAACTGTTATTATACATGAACCATGTTAATAAATTAAATATGAGATCAAGAGACAATTACCTATAATAAAAGTATTCACAAGATACATTCTAGGTTATGGCCAAATTGCCATCAGAAGGAAAGATCGACTTCCATGTATTTCTTTATAAATTCAAACCCAATATATTAAATGGGAACCTACCTATAAACATGGTAGAATATAAAGAGTAGAAACATTATACTAATACACACGTGAATTGATTCACAACTGCAAGAACATGTTTAATTGAGAGGAAAATGTACCTTGTTAAAAACCTTAGCGGGAACCATACTGTGGTATACCTGATGAACAGACGATAATAATCGAGTATATAATACCTACAATTGGTGAGTCAATAATATCAAGAAACCTTTCTATAATATACACAAGATGCACGGCTTGACCGTAGCTCATACTTTACATTGAAAATAAAAACCGAATATGGCGACAGTAAACTCAAATACCAGAATCACAAGATGATGACCTGAGGATCAAAGAGAGGGATTTTAAGTATGCCCCAATATTAATACAAACCCGAGCGCCAACGATTATAACTACAAGAGGTGATTAATGGAAGTGTGTTACACACGATAGTTTAAATAAGCCAAAAGATAATATTGGCAACGTACTAGATGGTAGATCACCTTCACCCATACATATGGGATTCAAATATAAAAACATACTAATGCACTATGGAACTTGTCAGAGAATGCATAGATTCTTTGGGGCTATACCGTGTAAACAGACAGGAGTCATATACTGATGTCCGTAGGAGAGACCTCGAGTTCGCAGTAGGCGATCGAGTCTTCCTTAGAGTTTCACCTATGAAGGGAATTTTTAGATTTGGGTAGAAGGGCAAGCTTAGCCCGAAATAGGTAGGACCGTACCTTATTACGGAGCGAGTGGGCCCATAGCCTATAGATTAGATTTACCTATTGAGCTTGGGAGAGTGCACAATGTGTTTCACGTTTCACAGCTAAAGCAGTATGTGCCTCACCCATCACATATCTTAGAGCCCGAGACACTCGAGCTAGATCCTACACTTAGACATGAGGAAACCCCAGTTCGCATTTTAGACTCTAAGACTAGAGAGACCAGGAACAAGACCATTAGAATGGTCAAGGTTCTGTGATCAAACCACGACATTGAGGAGGCGACATGGGAGTTAGAAGACTCCATGCGAGACAAGTATCCAGCACTTTTATCTTAGTTTCGTGTATACTTGGGGGTACGTGGGCGTAACCCTTTTTAAGGGGGGTAGAGCACCACATGCGACTTGCATATCTGCAGTCTATCTTGGTTTGTGTATGGTTATTTGTATTTGATTGTTGCGCATGTGTGCAATTGGTTGGTTATTGGTATGTCCTATGTGACACTTGGATGGTTATTGTTGTGTCCTATGTGACACTTGAATAGGTTATGGTTGTGTTCTATGTAACACTTAATTGTTGGTTGTTGATGTGTTCTATGTAACACTTGGTTGATTAATAAAAGTACACTTATTTACTTGCAGTATATTTATTCCTACAATCACACAAGAGATTCACTGCCAAGGGTTTACGCCTCTGCACTCTGTAGGACTGAGTGTTTTGGTATTGCACTTGTGCAGTGATGACCGAGTGGGATAGCTAGGAAGTTGGGACACTAATTTGCTTTACAGTATTTATCAAATTACTTATGCTATAATTACATTGTTTGCCATGAGCAAGATTATGTGTATGTACGAATTATATACACTCAGATTACTGATGGAATGTAGAGGGGTCAATATAGTATTGACACCCAGGAATGATAAGCATACAGGGAATAGATACGAAGAACTAGGTTCCATAGGATTTATAAGTAGAAGTTATGACTTCGGGACGAAGTCCTTTAAGGGGGGTAGACTGAAATACCCCTAACATTTAAATAATTAAATAATGATAAATAAGTATTATTTGGGGGATTATTAACCCTAAGAAAGTATATAAACACTTGGGCGTTAAAACGCACCTAAACTCCTTAAGGTAAAAAACGTGCGTTAAAGCCCGACCTTAAGCTAAACAAGTTATATAAGTTATAAAACTCATATGAAGTTAATAAAGGATCATTTTATGACCTTTGAAACACAAGTCCTCAGTTAGAACTGAGTAAAAATATAATATGCCCGGGAGTTCCCTTAAGGGCCCCTTAAGGCCTGAAAATCCCGGAAATACTTTATTAAATAAAGTAAAGCATTACACTTCATTATAAATGCACTATAACACTTTAATGAATATTTAAGATGAAGTTCTCAAACTAAATTATCAGTTAAAGACAAAGTGCTCAGAGGTTCCCGATGAGGGCCCCATAAACCCCCGGGAGTGCCCCGGAGAGGTACCGAAGTGGCACAAACTCCAATATAAATTATTATTTGAGTTCCTAACATCAATATTCAACATTCTAAAGAGGGTACTCGAGCTACTTTTTCAAAAATAAGCAAAGTGCTAGGGGAAATTTCTTAACGCTCCTTTTTGATCCGGGAGTGTCCCGGTAGGCCGAAAATTGAGTTATGAGTTGGTATAACCCCATGTAACTCAATATAAAACCTTAAAATATTATTATTGAATATAAAAATTTCAATAAACACTTGGAACTCATAGCGACTAATTATTTTTCAGAAAAATCCTTAAAGCACAAAAACGCACCTTCGGGTGTCACAAAAATGCGTTTTACGCAATTGCCTTGAAGTTTTTGAGGAGCCACGAGTTAATAATCTTAAAAGGGGATAAATTGACCATCTAAATAAATTAATGCCAGTAATAAATTCATAGTACAAAGGGGGGCGATTTTTGGGACAAAAAGGTACCTAAAATCAGCATTTTTACCTTAAAACTTTCATCTTTTACCATCATATAAATGTACCAAATAAATGCTGGAACCTATTAACCTCCACATCAGGCGCCAATTTGGGTGTTATTTGGCTAGTTTTAACAAAATAAACATGTCTTATGGTAATGTGACTCACCTAGCATATACTATATGATAATGTAGCAATTATATTCAGTCAATCGGATCCTCCACTACCGTATGCCTGCAAGGAAAAGCAAGAAGGATTAGTATATGAAAAAGAATGGAAATAAAATACAAGCTAGACTTACCTTTTACAAGTTGCAACAAACAAACAAAACAAGTTGTCCTACAAGCATGTGCTGCCGATTTCAAGAGGGGAAAAGCAAGGAATTATTGCTGTCATGTTGGTCAAGGGAGACAGCTACCTAACTATATACATATCCATGCCTAATAGAATAAAAAAACAAATTGATTTCCTATGCCTTAAGAAGGCCGAACTTAAGCAAGAAACAAGGCTTAAATTGCCTTATAAAATTCAACTAAGATACCTACCTATATAGCCATGTTCTCTTGTCTTAAAACAACAAAGAAATCAGTTGGCATCTATAGCCATATGCAGCCGTATGAACAAGGGAATGGAGTCAATAATGACATGTTAATTGCCTTAGAAAAATCATAAGAAAACATGCACTAACCTTACCTTTGCCTTCTAGCTTCAATTAACAAACAAAGGCTCCATTATTTCTTCCAATCAGCCAAAAGACAAGCACAATAATGAGAGCATTATTGAGCCAATAATCCATGAATAAATTAAATACAAAGACTAGTCAACTTAGACATTAATTAAACAAAAGAAGAATCCTCTCAATTGCCTTTCTTCTAATACCAACGTGAGACTCCATTCTCATTTGCCACACCCATGGCCGAATGAAGAAGTCTCTCACCCTCTCTTTTCTTTCTTCATTTGCTAAGTAATTCCTTACAGCTTCAAAGCTCCATTAATGGTGTATTAAGTTCTAACACCATTTCTATGTAATTTACTAGTTAAATCTACTAAGTCTTGAAGCAAGAAATCATCCTAGCAACTCTTACTATTTTCGCCAAGATCTAATGTTCTAAGGAGGCTCCTAGATTCAACAACAACACAAGGAACAACAAGATCAAGTTAAGGTATCTTTCCATGTTGGAAATCCTAGCAAAATGCTTAATGTCATTTCCGAAAATTCTAGCTTCTAAACCAAGGTTATCTTCATCATTTCATGAAGGAAATCTAGATCTACAATCATCTCTAGGTCTACCAAAAATTCCTTGAAAAATTCCTAAGGTAAACTCTTGTTAAACTACTCCAAATCTTATTTATAAATCCTTGTTAGAATTCTAACAAATGGATCTCCTAAATATGTACAAGGAGGCCGAATTCTCTTCATCAAAATAGCATTTGGAGAGCTTGGAATTCAAGGAGAAATCAAGTACAAGAATTGTCTTGATTTAAGGAGTAAGTTTATATAATTAAGGTTTATTAAGTTTAAGCTTGATTTAAGCTTCAAACTTTGGTATAAAAATTATGTATAAATCCTAGATAAATTAGGGCCGAAAATCATGGGTTATAATGTCAAGAAAATAATTTATAACATATAAGGTAAGATTATTACCTTAAGGAATAAATATGTATCACAAAAATTAAGTATGATGCATATAAGTACAAACCAAATTATCTAAGGATTAATTGTTCTATTTTGAGTTTATAATCATTCTAAGTCATTAGCATAATTTTTAGAAGTGTTATATGGCTTATATACATTTATATGTATTTATTATAAAGTTTAAAGCAAGTTTTAAAACTATATGGTAAAAATATAGTAAGGCTGAGAATGAAATGTTTTATTTGGTGATTTTTGAAATATATAAGTATATTAACTTATATTATAAATTTTGTGAGTATTAAAAATATCTACAAGTATTTAAATGGCTAATTTATAAAGTTATGTGGCTAAAATGTAAATTTTGAAAGGTTTGGTGTATTAAATATAATTGCCGAAAATTAAAGGGGTGATTTGGTGTATTTATGATATAATATAAGGTAGGAATTAATATTATGAATTTTGGTGGATTTAAATAAGTGGTTAAGTGTTAAAATAACATTTTATAAAGTTTTGGGACTATTTTGTGATTATTGGAAACTATAGTGTATAACCGAGAGTTACTTATGATTTATGAGTATATTATAGTATTAATTATGAAATTAAGTCTTGGTCAAAGTGTTGACCAAAAACTTTGGGTTAAAATGATTTATGACATAAAATATTAAGTTTATAAAAGTTTAAGGGTGAATAGGTAATTTATAGAAATTATTAAGTAAAACCGAATTGGACAAGGGGAGAAAATGTAATTTATAGAAGTATATGGGCCAATTCGGTTATTTAAGAAAATTAAATATTAAACTATAGTTTATAAGTTAATATGTAACTTATATAAAGTTTTGAGGTTAAATTGTGAATATAAGAGGATTATATGTTAAGACCGAAAATAAATGTGGCCATTTGGTAATTTATAAAACTAATATATTTGTTTTGCAATTTCTGAAAGTTAAATGTGGATAATTAATGAATTATAAAAGTTATAAGGTTATTTGGCAATTTATAAAAGTATAAGGGTTGTCTCGGTAATTAAGGAAATTAAATAATAAAACTATGGTTTATAAGTTGATATATAACTTACATAAAAGTTTTGGGGTTAAAATGTAGTTATGGGAAGTATATATGGAAACCAGAAATTTAAAGGATTGTTTGGTAATTTATAAAAGTTGATATATTTAAATTAGTAAAGACCAAAAGTATATGGTCATTGGATGATTTACAAAACTTAATATGCTCATTATGTAGTTACCGAATTTAAGAGGTTGGTTTTGTATTTTAATAAAGAAAGGAATTAAAATTGAGTATTATGGTATATTATGGAGTATGAAGTAAAGTTCATAAAATAATTGTGGTTATAATAAAAATGACCAAAGGATATAATATAAAGAATAAGTGGAAACAATTATGAGTATATAATTAAGGAAATGGAAATAAACCACAAGGTGGAAATTCATTATCACATGTGGAGATCACATAAAATAATGAGCTAATGAACTATCTAGAACCACTGTTAAATAACAGGGGAAATAAAGAACATATATGATTAGTATATTACAAGTATCAGTTCTACAGTGACAGTACTGTAACATGTAGTGAACAGTGTATTAATATTACACAGTATTGTATGAATATATAATAGCGTACGGGAAGGAATTACTAGAGCGTGAATTGTCAAGCTAGCTGTTACTACGGTGAACGGTATGTTAATTGTGTGGTCTGAATGTCCTAAGGATTTTCCTAAGGTCCAGACATGTGTGCTTAATTGTTAAGAGCGATGTCTGTGATTTTATGTATATTATTATGTATACTGTATTGCTCATACATTGTTGCGTTTTATTTTACGCGAACGTCTTATGACTGGAAGTTTATACATCTAAACTGGAAAAAAAAAAGACTAACTGACCTTTAGGAATTTTGAGATCCTAACTATGGTCAACTGTTATAGTCTTAACTCAAGGATTGGATATTGTATCATTGACTAAGGGGCTAACTTATAAAGAGAGGAATCCAGACTGTTTCGACTTTCTGGTTGCGCATCGTGATCACTACGAGAGACTTCAATGGGGAGTCACTCAAGGGAATCCATTGTCCACACTCGACGATGGCGGAGGGCACTGCCGTTGGTGCACAGGTTCGACCGGATCGGTCAATATATTATCCAGGGCCATAAGGTCAGCTGGTAACAGTTCCATTGGAACCCAGGGGACTATCGTCCATTAATAAGTTTTTAAGGGTTGTCCTACCATGACGCCTGAGGTGGAATTTACTTGGAAAAGGTTAAGTGATTGGTTTAAAGGATAAGGGCCAGGTGGCCAACTAACAAGTACAGTTTAATACGCATATCTTGTTTGGATTATTGATGTGTGATTATTGGTTATTGTTATTGATGTGAGATTAATGGTTATTGCTATAGATTGTTGATGAGTGGTTATTGGTGTTGTGTACTATTGTACATTGATGTTTACAGGTGAGTTGTTATGTGATTGTTTAATGTTTACAGTTATTACTGTTATTATTGTAAACCGGTATTTCATGTAAAGAATCTAATATCAAGATGGCTAAAATGACTTAAGGAATCTAGATGATTTAAGACTACATTTAGCATACCAGCATTTCGATTGCTGAGCCCTTCAATGGGCCAAACATTCCAGGTTATTGAAGAAGACTCAAGCCGGAGTGCGGGACACGGGGGTAGCTGATGTGTTTTCAACAAACACCTTTGGTTTTATTTTGTATTGTATTAAGGAGGATGTTGTATTCAGTTAGTTGCTCATTTAGTTGGATTTGGTTTGTAATAATTAGAATGCTCAGTATCTGTTCATCACAGCGTGAGGAGTTGTATTGTTGGAAAGAGTAAGGATGTCTTGTTACTCACAAGGGTGAGTAACGGCGTGTAACACCAAGGTAGACAGTTTATTTTTCTGCTGCGAATTGTTATTTATTATGCTACGAAATGCGACGTTATTTCAGGTTTAGGATTAGGGGTGTTACAGGAGAGGAGGAAACTTAGTCGATTATATGGTGGCATGGGGGACTATATGAAGATAAAATGGTACCAAATCCCCCGGTTGATGAGTTTCATGTCTTATAGATAGAGATGGAGATGGAGAAGTTAGACACTTCTTCATCTCCAGTTTCGATTGGATTCACATCTTCTTTCAGTTTTGAACATCGATAGGTCTGAGAAATCTTTAAACACTAGGACATGAGTGTCTGTAGATTGCATGCAGTCATTTGGAATACTAGCCACACACTGTTGATGTGGGGTGCATCATATCTTTAAAAAAAAACTAGATGAAGGTCCCTTGGCAATTAAAAATATTGAGAGATTCCCCCTAAGTAGGATTCCCCCTGAGTTTGCTTGTTAAGCTTCTTTAACAAATGATAGCAATATGTGACAGCTTTTATGCACAATAAGTGACAGCTCTTATGTTATACTATAACCATAGTAGAAAACTTTCTACTATGTTTATAGTATAACATAAGAGTTGTCACTTATTGCTATCATTTGTTAAAGACGCTTAACATGCAAACTCACGGGGAATCCTACTTAGGGGGAATCTTTTAATCTTTTTAATTGCCAAGAGATCTTCATCTAGTTTTTTTTAAAAGGTATGATGCACCCCACATCAACAGTGTGTGGCTAGTATTCCAATTGACTGCATGCAATCTACAGACATTCATGTCCAAGTGTTTGAAGATTCTCATACCTATTGATGTTCAAAACTGAAAGAAGATGCGAATCCAATCGAAACTGAAGATGGAGAAGTGCCTAGCTTCTCCACCTCCGTTTCCATCCATAAGTCATGAAACTCATCAACCGGGCGATCTGGTACCACTTTATCTTCATATAGTCCCCCATGCCACCATATAATCGACTAAGTTTCCTCTTCTCCTCCTCATACAACTATTCTAGAAAACCGTTTTCTTCATTCAAGGTCATGGAGTGGGCCAGTAATTCGTTAATCTCCACTGGACTCTATTTCGTGGCAGCCTCACTTAACTTTTTAGCCAATTTCTTCAACCTCTTTGTTTCTGAGTTCTCATTTATCCTTTCATCCGTATCTGCCTTTGTCTCTTTCGTATCATGCTTTTCTTTTTCTGTCTCTTTTGTATCAGTAGAAGAATCATCATGATCGTCGGTACTTCCATCATCAACAGAGGTAACAACTGTCTAGCGAATTGGAAATTTCTTCTCAGGTACGTATTATAGTAATTTTGTGTTTGAATTGGTGATTTTAACTATTTGCGCATGTTTGGATAAGTTTAATTGGTGTACTTAATTGCTTTTATAATTCTCGCGTGCAGCTTGTTGATTTCTTCTCAATACTTATTCACAAGCCGATCTCAAGTTTGTCAAGGAGCGCGCACACATGTGTTAAGCACTAAATTGATCAGAAGTCATGAGTAATCTATCTTTTCTTTTTTAAAATGGTTGTATTGTACATGTTATGATCGAACTTGAACCATTTTTAGTAGTTTGGTTAACTAGCTAGTTACAAATGTTGTAGTTGATCGATACTACACTTAAGCCTATGTGCGCTGGTATAATATTAATGCAAACAAAGTATTGTTGTTGATCTATTAATTAATTAAAATTCACTAGTTTGGTTGATCTGGTATATATAATGCAAACAGGTTGTGAATGACAATTTTGTGTTATGCGCAGGGTAATATAAATTGTATAAAAAATAAAAATATAAAAAAAGGACCATATAAGAAACGCTTATATATAAGCGTTTCTTATAGTCTCGCGCCAAATGTCATAAAGAACGCTTATCAATATAAGCGTTTTTTTATAAAGCTTCATAAAGAACACTTATATTAAACAAGCGTTTTTTATAGTCAGACATAAAGAACGCTTCAAGATGAAAGCATTCTTTATGCCTCGTAGATTCCTGCCACCTTACACACCTTAAAAACGCTTTAGCAATAAGCGTTCTTTTAAATTAATGTATAAAAAACGCTTATAACGCGTTCTTTAAGAGGTTCGACCATTTGTGTCGCTGGTATAAAAAACGTTTATAAAATGTTTCAAAAGACAAATAAAAACGTTGTTTATTCTTTTTTTTTCAGTAGTGGTTGAAGAATTTATTTGGACATAGACTAAGTTAGAACTTCGATTACTCGTTGTTATATAAGAGTTTAGAGTCACAATGATATGAGGTCTTTTCAACTACTATTTTAAAAGCTTTGGAAGTTTATATTAAGAAATTTCTTATCAGATTGTTTGCAAATCTTAGAAAGATCTTAATATAGTTCTATTAGTGTGAGACATAAAGTATCCCTCAACCTGTTACTGCTGCTAACGCTGTTTTCTTGATTTACAATTGGTCAAGGAAGCTTTAAGTATTTCAATAGAGTCTAATATGCTTGAACTTTTACCATGTTGCTTCCACTACTTGTATTCTATCTCAAGATAGTGTCTAAATGTTACAACTCAAGCACACTACGTACTACAAACCTCATGCGATGCTTCTTTAAAAAAAACCTCAAGCGATTCTGAATCAATTGGCTGTCATGCGAACTACAGAGAGTGTGATGTCATTCCATCATACTGAATAACCTTACCTGCTATGTTACTCAGAACAAACCGAGGACATCGGTGATCAAATAATACCCATAAGTTTATCTCAATGGCAATCGACTAGGGTCCATAAACCGATCCGTCGGCTAGATATCAGTACGCCATCTGCCGCTAGTGTACGTATCTTCCTTTCAAACTCACAAATGGCAAATTCCCTGTTTTCGTACTAGGCATTGGACCAACCACAAATCACTCACAACACCTCCTAAGAACTCGATTCTAAACTGTAGTATGGTGGTGGTTACTACCACTTTTCTTGACATTTCTTTGCTTTAACTTAACCTTCACATTGACACCACCACTAGTAACAGCCGCAACCACAACCTGAAGTTTCCCTTCCACTCTCTCCCCTTTCCTTGGCGTGAAGATCACATCATGAATATCATCAGCCAAAGCCCGCTGTGCAAGAACTCTCCCCACCGCAGCACAAGCATCCACATTCCTCGTGGAACCCCTAAGGTCAAATTTCATATCTTTGGAAATTGAGTGTGCCACAGCCACAACTTTGCTTGTCGCCCTGTGAACGACACATGCCCGGACAGATGCCTTCGATATGTAAACATCCAAGCAGAACGGTTCATGATACGGCCCCGTTAATTGATTGAACGTGGGTGATCTTCCTCTCTTCTTCTCACCACGGTGGGAGGATTCCACCATGTCTTTAGCGGATGATGCACACACCACATACTTCTCCTTGATAATCATGGATATCCGTTCTGTGTCACAAAAAGAGTCAATACTACTGTTACTCCGCCTCACTTTATCATCTGTTGATATATTATCCTCGTGGCTCTTCAATGACTTCTGTTCATTCAATGCAGCGGTGGGCGGATCACGGACTGGATCCTTATTTACCTTCCAACCCTCCTTGGATCTCTTACCATGGAAATCAAATTTGTACTCTTCAAACTCTATTGACCCACGATCAATCTTGTAGAATAAGTTCCCACGAACTCTCATGTCTTCAATCTCATCGAAATCAGGTTCATCCATCAAATCACCGCTATTCCCTTCCTCTGGGACAAAAAGTCTCTTCTCTGGTTTGTAATTTGTGCTCCTTGACAGTTGAGCTAGACCTGAAGAAACCCGCCAAGTGTCCAGATCAACAACCACGATCTCAGAACTGCTGATGGGGGAAACGTACTGACTCAACAAAGGTGAGAGTTGCAAACCCCCAGAGATAGTTGTTGACCCAGCATTTCGGTCGACAGATGACGTTGAATGGCGCAGCTCACCACTACCATTCATATTATCCTCGGAGAAATTTGATTGATATCTTGAACAGCAAAGTGTAGCATGTGGTTTGAGTAGCAGATGCGAAGATGCGGTATATCTTCTTAGAATCATTAGCATCGTATACAACTCATCAATAACCGATCAAAAGCTGTCGGTTTCCATATCCAAGTATCTGCGCTGTACGGTGTTGGAACTATAAGAGGCAATATAACGAACAGCTTTCGTGCAATAAGATGGAATCACCTTGCGTTTGTAGACGATAAAATCGCTGTCGGTTTCCACAAAGGTGAGAGTCACAACTCTAGTCT
>CM041776.1:494208118-494242180 GCA_023374045.1 Limonium bicolor
TGCAGGATTACTCTAGCATAGAATGGGGGAAGACGCTTGAGATTAATCAATGTAGTTGATGTTGATTGTAGCACGGTACCGTATGCAGCATCCACAGGATATCCATCAAGCATGATTTGTAGACAACATGTTTTTTGTTCCTTAAATAAGTAAAATTACAATTTAAATGTGAATAAGGCTAGTATTTTTTACAGTCAAACATTTACCATAACGAACAAGATTATTAGAGATACTAACCTTCAGATTAGCAAATGGATACGGATCAGAAGGGGTGGTACAACTAGATGAAGAAGTCGGTCAGCTTAGATCAGTTTGTTGGTTTCGTTCCCCCAAAGTCTTAGAAACAGTCTCATTCACTCTCCGATCTACAAATGTAGACACCTCATGCTCCGTCAGACCTTTTGAGGTGGACTTTTGAAATACAAATTTCTGACGCACTTGTCCCCTGAAACCTCTAACCCTTCCAGGATGATCTTTTAATCCAAGAAGTTGATTCAAGATCATTTTGACTCGGTGGAGCAAATATATCTAACTCCCCTAGTTGGGAGGCTTCAGCCTAGTAAGATGATTCAAAAAATAAGCAATACGTTATAAATTGAAAAAAAGAAACTTTTAAACAAAACTGTTATTATTAAACAAGTTAAACACTTACAATCTGAGTAGCCAACTCTGCTGTCTCTGGTCGCGGGTGTGCCATCTTCCCATCCTTATCTATTTTTGAGTGACCCAAAATGTAGAGCTGAACTCGGTTGCTTCATATACAGTGTCGATGGGAACTTCAACGACATCATCATTCTTTTTTGTGAGCAAACCGGCATCTTTCCACTTGGGAATGCTACCAGTGTATCCCTTCCGGCCCATATAGTGCTGAAATCTATTTTTTCCTCGGTTTGCCCTTGATTTTTCTTGAACCTCCTATTAATACAAATCATTTTATTCATTAAAACAATATATACACATATTATAATTGGTGTTATAAAAATTAGATTCAAACTTAAATTTAGTAGGGCATATACCATGAATTGCTCCGATGTGTGAAACTTCTCGAACTCTTTCCACTCTTCCTCTGTGATCATGCCATCATAAAATATCCATGGTGGCACGTCACGTGATTTCCTGATCCAGTTCGCCACCAAGGGAGATCTGAACTGCCTCGCCCGTGTAGCTATAAGTGAAAGAACCGTCGACCGCGCTTCATCTGGTATTTTGTACCGTTGTTTTACTTGCTGCCACATTGATTCTTTCACTTCCTCCTCCTCATCTTTCCAATATTTATTTATTGAGCAACCGGACTTTGCAAGATTTCCTAACATGCTTGTGAACTCAGCTTTACAGTTTCCGCAGCTTCTGAAGTATTGATCCCAAACTAGATCAATATCTGCATCTTTCTACAACCTCACCCCTCTGCTCGGCCCTCTACCCTTTCGTTTGTTTGACGATTTCTCTGTCTGGGGCTGCTGCTGTTGTGACTGTTGATGTGTACACTGCTCAGGTGGCTGCTGCTGTGTACACTACTGTGGCTGCTGCTGTGGTTCATAGTTCACAAAACCCATATCTTCATCACAATAGAAGTCTGCATCATCCATATTGATGTCCATTTTGATTTCTACATGCAATATAAGTAGAAGATTTAGTTAATTGACAAGTAAATGGAAGTAATAAATTATAAATACGGAAACAAAACTATCAATAAATGTAGACATAAATAAACTATTCAATGTCATTGATGGAAAGAAATAATATAAGCTCACATTAATCAATCCACATTCCTTCGCCATGGTCTGACCGCACAAAATTTGTAATATGGTCCAACTCTGGTAATTGAATCGAAAGGCTTGGTATTTCATCTTGCATGACGTATTCATCCTCATGACTACACCATCCACACCAACTATTCCTCTTTTTCCTTGAAGTACAAAGGACCATCTAGGATTAGATTGGTCAGAAATGTAATATACCTGTTTCACCTTAGTTGCAACAACAAACGGCTCAACTGTGGGTGTTGCACCACCAAGATGAACCAATTTCATATCATGTTTCTCCTCACGGTAACCATGTCTGTTGTCAATCCAATTGCATTGAAACACACAAGTCTCATATGTGGTGTAATCTAGAACTCAAATATCTTGTACAACACCGTAATATGATTGTTTCAACTCCACCGGATTTTAACCCATACCTCTGACATTGTACATACTCTGGTAAGCAACCACATTGATGCCACTGTTTTGATTCATTGATTTTTGATCTTGTCGTTCTGTATAAAAAGTGTAGCCATTTACGTCATACCCTTCGTATGAACAACGTCAAGATTAGGACCAAGTGCCAACGTCTTCACTAATGCTGGCACTGTAGTTAACTGGTCCGAAAAAACTTTATCCTTGAACCATTTCACAAACGTTTTATTCTGCTCCTTTTTTAGTCTGATGTCACTCATTGTTGGATTTTGTGCTCTGAGCAGGGTCAGGTGCATTTCAAACTATGGTTCTACAATTTCAAGGTGACTCAGCACAACTAAGTGAGATTTGTTAAGGGTTTCAATATCAATTCTCTTCTTTTCTCCCAACGGTACCGTGTCCTTGGAGTCTTCCTTCATGTTTAGATCTAGGAAGACCAATGGATTCAACATCTTCTAGATAGTGAGTACAAAAATCAACAACTGCCTCTGTTATATATCCCTCTATAATACTTCCTTCAGGATGATGACGATTCTTCATTTTTTTCTTCAGTATACCCATGTATCTTTCTAAAGGATACATATAACGAAGATATACAGGTCCACACTCTTTATTCTCTCTGACCAAATGAACCAATAAATGAACCATGATGTTAAAAAATGAAGGAGGAAAATACATCTCTAACTGACACATTGTGACAACAAGATCAGCTTGTAATTTGTCTAGATTATCCACATTGTGAACTTTAGCGGATACTGCTTTGAGAAACACGCAAAGGTTGGTGATTGCGTTTCTCACCGCATCAGGTAGGATCCCACGAATTACGACAGGTAAAAAGTCTTGCATTAACACATGATAATCATGAGATTTCATTCTAACTAATTTCATATCAAACATTGATATAAGATTTCTTATGTTAGACGAATACCCTGATGGCACCTTGATTGTGGAGGATACTGCACAGACTGTGTTTCTCTTGTTTTGACAATGTGTGACATGCAGAAGTCAAGAACGTGCGTTTTCCACGTTCTTGTGGCCAAAGATCTTGCCTTATTTTCAAATCAATCAAATATTTTCTCCCCTTTATGTGATCTTTGGTCTTGCCTGGGATGTTCAAGAGGGTTCCGGTAACACTTTCTCCGACATTTTTTTCGACATGCATTGCATCAATACAATGTCTGACATCTAAATGTTGCCAATACTCAAGTTCCCAAAAGATTGACTTTTTTCCATACACTTCTCTCGGTGTTTCTTGTCAAAGGACCAAAGTTGTTGACAATATTCTGTACCTTTCTATACACCTCTGAACTTGGTAAAGGAGGACGAGATACACTGTGATCAGTCTTTCCATCAAACTCAATTGACATCTTGCGATATTTGTGGCCCTTTAGAAGCATCTTTGGATGAACCATGTAAACATTCTTACCACTATGTTTCAAGCAGATATTTGATGTATGCTCACCACAAATAGGACATGCACATGCACCTTTGACTGTGTAACTAGAAAGATTACCATACGCAGGAAAGTCATTGATTGTGCAATATAACATAGCACGCAAGTTAAAATTCTCTTTTCCAAATGAGTCATACACCATGACCCTTCATTCCACAAGAGTTGTAGGTCATCTATCAATGGTTGTAGAAAAACATCTATTTTGTTGCCCGGTTGTTTTGGACCAGATATCAAAAGTGACAACAAAATGTGTCTAGGTTTCATACACAACCACAGGGGAAGATTGTAGATCATCAATAATACCGGCCATGTGCTGTGTATGCTACTCAATGTACCGTAAGGGTTCATCCCATCAGTACACAGACCGAGTCTCATGTTTCTTGGCTCGCTAGCAATCTGATGAAATTTCATGTCAATGTTTTTCCACTGGGACGCATCAGCCGGATGTCTCAACTTTCCATCATTTTTTCTATGAGTCGAATGCCACCTTAGATTCTCCGCATCTTTTTCCACTGCAAATAGACTCTTCAATCGTGGTACTATGGGCAAATACCACAACTTTAGCGGGGGAGTTATCCTTATGACGACCAGTGCATTCATTTTGGTTTTTCCTCGCATAACGTGATTCCCCACATTCTGGACATCTGTCACCAAATTCATTATCCTTATAGTATAAAATACAACCAGATGGACAAGCGTGGATCTTTTTGTACCCCATACCCATTGGACACATCAACTTTTTTGCTTCATAAGTTGATGTTGGTAAAACATTATCCTCAGGTAGTATGCTCTTCATCATCTGTAAGAGAGCAGTGAAACTCACATCAATCCAACCATATTTCGATTTTAGATTGAAGAGTTTCAAGATTGCGCTCAATTTACTCAATTTTGTAGGATCACACCCCGAATACAGCGGTGTTTTGGATGAATCCAGCAAAGTCTCATAGGTTTCTTGCCTATTGTAAAACTCTTGTTCAACATCTTCCAGCATTGCATCAATGTCATCGTAATCTGGTTCATTGTCTACTGTTTCGTGGTCATTGACCACAATTGTTTGATTATCTTCAACTTCCTCTTGTTCATTACACATGACATCTACCGCCCTCTGACCATGCCACCGGACTATATCTTCATAGTCTTTTGTAAAACCACGACGAATCAAATGTTCCTTTATTTTTTTCTATCCCTTGATACTTCAAATAGTTTCTGCAGTCCACGTAAGGACAAAATATGTATCCCTTATTGGCAAGAGTCAGATTATCGACCAGAACAGTGCAAAATTTGTCACCTCCCTTAAGAAACTTGTTATCCAATTTTCCGCTGTACATCCATGATTTTGCCATCTAATATCCTTTAAAATATTGTTTAGTGCCACATGTGAAAAACCAAGGGCAAATTGAAGAATTAATAAAGCAATAATCACTGCAGAAGAATTGTTGTGATGAAGACTAGGATATGGACTGTTAAGTTTGTTAAGTTTGCATCTTTGTCAGTCACGACGAGGATGAACAAAAGGAAGTCTACTTCATTTTGGAGGGGAATAAGGCGCTTAATGGAAGGTGAGAAGATAAAATGTAATATTTGCAAGCTATTCTTTGAATGCTAGAAACTAAAGGTGAGAAGATAAAATGTTATATTTGTAAGCTATGCCCTAATAATGCTAGATAGTAAAAACATATATAATTCGAGTGTATTCAATATGGTGTACGAGATGTAACAGTTTAGTAGAGGGGTCTACGAGATGTAACATATATTACTTAAGGAAAAACATTAAATGTACCTTATTCAGCAGCCCGGTGAGAATATATGCCAGAGAGAAGATGTAGCAGCCCAGTGATTATTATCACTGTAGAGGAGCGGTCAAAATAAGAGAATGAGATTGCAAAGCTTGTGTGTCATAATTATACAAGATAGAAGAAGGTAAGTTCAAGTGTATTACCGGTTCCAAATGAACTGCTTTCAGCAGCCCAGTGAGAATATGCCAGAAAGAAGATGCAGCAGCCCCGTGATTATTATCACTGTAGAGGAGCGGTCACAATAAGGGAATTAGATTGTAGAGCATGTGTCATAATTATGCTAGAGAGAAGAAGGTAAGTTCAAGTGTATTACGGTTCCAAGGTGAACTCTTTTCAGCCCGTGCGGTGTACAAGATGCAGTAGCCCACCAGTGATTCACCAGAAGAGAATGAACAGATCACAGAGCATGTATGTCCTAGGGCAAAAAAAAAAACACTAAGTTCAATATTAGGTGGAATCGTAGTATATTCGATCGATAGATATTAGGTGCAAGAAAGATTGAGAAGATGAGGAGTTATATATTTTATATAATGTTTTTCTAATAGTAAGAAATAGTCAAGTGCAGGTAAAAATCAGAAGATCAAAAATTTCACAAGAAAATTTTAGATCTCCCTGTTTTCTTTGTTTTCCCGGTTCTAAGAACCTCCACAATTTGACCCAAAAGTATACCATTCAAAAGAGCCAACAATAAGCAGATTAAATCACGTTCTACTTGATTGAGGAACGGTCATTTGGGTATAGTATATAGGCAATTAGAATAATTGATCAAACCCTGAAAAGAAAGTTACCAGTGGCGCGCTTCAAGGTAGATCAAGGAGATGCAGTTTCAGGCAAACCAGATAGATCAAGGAGAGTGTTCGACATCCTTGGTGACGCCCGAAATAAGTATATCTACTCATATTGATACACATATTGGATCATCAAACTCTACCTCAAGTAGAAAAAGCAAAATAACACGAAATTAGACTGATTAAAAACTGGTTTATGTGCTTGAAGGAAGAATCAACCACTGTTAAACAACAAATAAAGTGAATGGGTTTCTTTCAGAGTTCACACATTTTGAGACATAAAAGAAAATCATGTATTGTATTTCTAACTGAAGCTGAAAAGGACAGAAAAAATTACCACTGGTTGCTACGAACACATACCTGATCGCTCACGTACTTGACTGGTTAATCATACCTGAATGCTGCATTACCATATATAAAACAAGTCATAAGCCCTATTACTATTTAGTCCATCATGTATCATTAACTTGTAGATTAATAAGCACCAATCATTAATTAGTTGTATAATTAGAAACTGGACTATCATACATATTAACACTAGACTTATCACAAACAGCAACTACAAGTTTGTTTTAGTTTGTGATAAACCGTATAAAAGTTACAAACCCTTGCAATATCTTAGTTCGATTGAAGTAAAAACATAAAGAGTTCTGTTTACTGCTTGCTAAGAAAAAGTGATCACACTTAGTTTGATTTGAGACATCTTAAGGAGTAGTAATTTTATTTAAAATTTGGAATAAAGAGAATGATATAGAAGGTTTATAAATTCTGCTCTATAATAAAAAAAATAGAAGCAGCATTGTAGTTTGAAATTGATAAGGTTAATGTTAGTTAATTAGCCCGATTCAGACCTCGTAGAATGACTCAAATTAATTAGATTGTCTAGGCATAATTAATTTCAGAGGGTTCACTGTTCAGGCATTGTCACATAATTTTCTAAGATCAATCTACCTTTCCGTTGAATACCAAATTTCCATATTGCCAGTCATCTAATATTTTTTATTTAACCATAAATTTATGTACCTAATTACGTAAACAAACAGTACAATTATACACAAGTGATCGATAGCAAAAATAGCACAAAGTTGGTTGACAACGACTCAAGTAAACCCATGCAATTGTCTCCACTTGTTTTTTCTACCAATCAATCTCTACATCGAATCATTATAACAGATATCAAACTTGTTCACATGCACTACAAAATGAAGATCGATAACAACACTAGCACAATGGATTTTCGACAGTCTCAATATGCAGAATACTAAGCTTGTATTATTATACAGAAATCAAAACTCTAATCGATTAGCAAGAAACATTTGCTGAGTATATTACCGGTTCTGATAATCATTGGGTTTGGGTGGACAAGGAGCTCGAGCCAAACAGACGCGCGCAGCAACTAGGGCAACAGATAGGGAACGACGGTGGTGGTGCTGGGCCTGGTTGCGATCGACGATGGTGGTGGTGTTGGCGTGGTTGCGGCCGACGACGGTGTTGGGCGCCGCGGTTGTGATTGCCGTGTTTGGCGCGACTGGCGACGTAACTGGGTGCGACTGGCGACAGTGGTTCCTGACTGGGGCGAAAGAGAGAAGGCGGCGACAGCACTGTTCGACGGTGGAAGTAATCGACGGCGAAACTGAGAGGATGAACGAGAGGAAGACGGTGATTTGAGAGAGGAAGACGTACAGTTTCACGCGATCGAGAGGTCAGGGAAAAAGAGTTCAGAAAATGAGGCGGTATGTTATTTTAGTACGGGTTTTAAGAGACGGTTCTCTTGGAACCGTCATTTATTTTGCTTTTAAAAGACGATTCTTTCGAAACCGTCTTCTATAATACAAGGGGGCGCGAGAATGGCTGCGGTAAACGACGGTCATAACCTAACCGTCTTTTATGATGCTTTTAAAAGACGGTTGTTTCTAAACAGTGATTTAATGTATAAGGAGGCACGACAATTAGATAGAAAATAAACGACGGTTTTACCTTAACCGTCATTTAAAGAGCAATTAGTGCGGTAAAATCAGCACTTTAAACGACGGTTTAATAAAAACCGTTTTGAAAGATTTCCGCGCGCCCGCCCAAGGACTATTTAAGACGGGTAGTTTTAAAACCACCTCTTATAACCCGTATTTTTAAATATATTTTATACTAGTGAAAACTAGGAGCCCATAAGGTTAAATATTGATTATATTAAACTAAAATCAAAAGTGGTAGTCCTATTTTGTTTTGATGATATTGCATATAAAGTCAAGACAAGAGTTTAATTATCGTCGTAGGGGTTTCATAAAGTTGTAATACATTATCTAGAGAGTTCAAGTAAAACATCCATTGTTGGTAGTATGCACAAAAAAATATTATTTTTTATTTATCTTATTAGTGAATTAATTTGAATGTCAATGTCGACTAAACTAGTATAGTGTGCTTTGATGACACAGCACATTAATTTTTTTTTGTGTGAAGTGTTGGGTTTGTTCATCATGTATTGTTATGTGAGGTGTAAGTTTTGTAATATTAATGAGAATATTTTCTTTAAAATTTATTGTGTAATTTTCTTTCATATCGTTAGTATATGTTTTAGTCGGAAAGTTTGGGTTTGTAATCAAAATTTCTAACTCTAAGTCCTAAACATAAATAAATACTGGTTTATCAAAATCAAAATTAACAGATTAATAAAAATAATAATAATATATTACTTTTGCTATGAAAAATTAATTAAAAAAACGAAATTAAACTATGTGTTAAAAATATACTTTCATTTTAAAATTTCTTATGATACTCTCACCGATAATGAAATTAAAAGTATCACAATAATGAGTATCTTACCTCAAATATACTTCCTTTTCTAAGTATCTGGGTGAAATATTACTTGTAACCGTAAATTTGGATGTCAATAGTAATTTTGAAGTTTTAATTTCTTAATATGTAAAAAAAAACATGGAGAAGGTGCCATGTTGTAATATGGAGAGTGCCACATGTCAACACTCTATTGGAGGAAAATAAAGAATAAAAGAAAAAAAGGGAAATTTGTTAACATTCTACGGGTACACACGCAGGGGAGAGAGGGAAGAGAGAGAAATTTTTATTTTTTTTTCAAAATGCCATAACTTACAAAATATAAGTGTAAAAATAAATAAATTATACCATTGTTCATCATTTTTTCGTGCTCTTCAAAATAAGACCAAACATGAGTAGTTTTGATAATTTTTTTATTTTTCATTTTTGTATGTACATATTTTTTAAGATTCGTTGTGAATCTTAAGTTTAAGAAAAGTGAATCATAGGGTGTTACAAAGTGAATCAAAGGTTGTTAAAAAGAGAATCAGACAGTTGCTTAAAGTGAATAAGAGGTTAAAAAACGAATCTCATAAACAGAGATTGTTTAACTAAAGTGATTCTGATTGTTTGACTAATGTGAATCAGATGTTTTAGAAAAGTGAATCAAACGTTGTTAAAAAGTGAATCACAAGTTGTTACACAGTGAATCAGAGTAATAAGAGTGAATCTCGTAAGCATAGATTAAGAGGTTTAAGAAATGTGAATCAGAGGTTTTTATAAAGTGAATCATGCATTTAAGAAAAAGTGAATCAAAGGTTTAAGAAAAAGTGATTCTTGTAAATAAAGATTGTTTTAACTAAAGTGAATTAGAGGTTTAAGAAAAGTGAATCCAATGTTTTAAAAAGGTGAATCAAAGGTTTAAGAAAAATGAATATTTTGTTTAATACTAGTAAAAGTGAATAATACCACAAACTTATGCGAGGGTGGTTTTTAGGGTGTTTGGGGGAGGTAGGGTAATCTTTTTGGCATTAGTTCAACACTTTATATTGTCGTCACTACTCGACAGTTTTTAGGGTTTGTGGTTTAGGGTTTAGGGTCGTTAGACCCTAAACCCTGCACTACAAACCCTAAAAATGCCTTCGATGTTTTTAGCTATCCTAGGGTGGTTTTTGGGTGTTTGGGGTGTAGGGTAATCTTTTTGGCATTAGTTCTACACTTTATATTGTTGTCACTGACTCGATAGTTTTTTAGGGTTTGTGATTTAGTGTTTATGGTCGTTAGACCCTAAACCCTACACTACAAACCATAAAAATGACTTCGACGTTTTTAACTTTACGATGGTGGTTTTTAGAGTGTTCGGGTAAGATTCATTTTGTTAATGAATAAGGTTCATTTTATTATTAAAAAATATCCATTTTGCTAATGAAAAAGATTCACTTTAAAAATACCTAATATATACTCATACTAAAAATATAAAATTTTAAGTTTACCAAAACATATCCATGATACATCTTGTTTTGAAGAGCATGAAAAATGATGAACAATGGTATAATTTTTTTTAATTTTTACATTTTTATTTTGTAAGTTATAACATTTTGAAAAAAATACAATTTCTCTCTCCTACCACATTCAACCCCCACATAACTCCCTGTTCACGCATAAGCTACTTTTTTTCCCTTTATTTATTTATTCTCATTTATTCCCTCCAATTACATTGACATGGCTATCTCCATGTTGTAAGGTGGCGCTTTCACCAGGATCTCCATTCTGATTTTATAATGTGAATTTTTAGCGTTTGAGAACCAAATATGTAGTTGCCAGTTTTACCCCAATTCAGGACATTTTTATTTTTTTTAATTATTCATATATTATATAATTAATAAACTTTGTGTTTAGGTGTATATTAATATTATATTTACAATAATGTGTCACGGATTCTTATTATATATTTTGAAGTTACATACATTGTTTTGTAGCATTTTAACGCGAATTCGAAGGTGGGGGTTGTGCCACCTTGTAATATGGAGATGGCTAATTTTGGTATTTTGTCCTGCCACATGTCAATCTTCTATTGGAGGAAAATAAAGCAAAAAGAAAAAAAGAGAGAATAAGAGGGAAAGTCACGTAGAGGGGGAGAGAGTAGGTGAGTAGGAGAGAGAAAACATTTTTTTTAAAATATCATAACTTATACTCCCTCCGTTCATTAATATCTGTCATTTTAGGATGTGATTCTTGTTCAAAAATATCTGTCATTCTAACTTTTTGACACACTTCTTTCCACTTTTACCCCTACTATTCAATATAAAATTAATTATTATCTAAATGGAAAAGTAAAAGTAGGGGCACATGCGTCATTGTCCTACTTTTCTTAATAAGTGTGCAAGTTTCTAAAATGACAGTTATTGTTGAACGGAGGGAGTAAAATATAAGTGTAAAAATAAAAAAAAATATACCATTGTTTATCATTTTTTGTGCTCTTCAAAACAAGATGTATCATGAATATGTTTTGATAAATTTTTTACTTTTCATTTTTTGTATGTACATATTTTTTAAGATTTATTGTGAATCTTAAGTTCAAGAAAAGTGAATCAAAGGTTGTTACAACGTGAGTCAAAGGTTGTTAAAAAGTGAATCAGAGAGTTGCTTAAAAGTGAATATGAGTTTAAAAAAAGCAAACCTCATAAACAGAGATTGTTTAACTAAAGTGATTCTGATTGTTTGACTAGTGTGAATCAGAGGTTTAACAAGAGTGAATCAAGGTTGTTAAAAAGTGAATCACAAGTTGTTACAAAGTGAATCAGAGTAATAAGAGTGAATCTCGTAAGCATAGATTAAGAGGTTTAAGAAATGTGAATCAAAGGTTTTATAAAGTTAATCATGCGTTTAAGAAAAGTGAATCAAAGGTTCAAGAAAGTGATTCTCGTAAATAGAGATTGTTTTAACTAAAGTGAATAAGAGGTTTAAGAAAAGTGAACCAGTGGTTTAAGAAAAGTGAATCAAAAGTTTTTTAAAGATGAATCAAAGGTTTAAGAAAAGTGAATATTTTGTTTAATACTAGTAAAAGTTAATCCTACCACAAACTTATGCGAGGGTGGTTTTTAGGGTGTTTGGGGGGGGGGGGGGGGTAGGGTAATCTTTTTGGCATTAGTTCTACACTTTATATTGTCGTCACTGCTCGACAGTTTTTTAGGGGTTGTGGTTTAGGGTCTGCACTACAAACCATAAAAAAGTCTTCGACGTTTTTAGCATTCCTAGGGTGGTTTTGAGGGTGTTTGGGGGTAGGGCAATCTTGTTGGGATTAGTTCTACACTTTATATTGTCGTCACTGACTCGACATTTTTTTAGGGTTTATGGTTTAGGGTCTAACGCCTTCGATGTTTTTAACTTTACTATGGTGGATTTTAGAGTGTTTGGGGTAAGATTCATTTTGTTAATGAATAAGGTTCATTTTATTATTAAAAAAGATTCATTTTGCTAATGAATAAGATTCACTTTAAAAATACCTAATATATACTCATTCTAAAAATATAAAATTTTAAGTTTACCAAAACATATCCATGATACATCTTGTTTTGAAGAGCACGAAAAATGATGAACAATGGTATAATTTTTTTATTTTTGCACTTATATTTTGTGAGTTAATAATTTTGAAAAAAAAAAGAATTCTCTCTCCTACACTCCCCATTACACCCGTCAATACACCTTTTCCATTTTTTTCATTTTTTTTCTTCCTATCACATACTGACAATTGGATGGGAGCCACAGTACAAGTTGGCGCAAGCGCCATCCTCTCCGTTCCGTTTTTAATTTCGTCTTCAATCTTCATTCTCTTCACTGACGGTTACTTTGCAACCTAACTGGCGAATAGAAACGTACATCCTCTGCGCCTCTCTTCATTCTCTTCCTGTGTTTGGTTTGCCCCTCTGCAGAGATTAATCACCTTTTGATTTCTTCTGTTCTGTCGGCCCTTGTGAAACAAACGATAAGGATACAGGAAATTTTTTCACGGTCGTCTTCATTCTCTTCATTTTGCAACCCTAACTGGCGAACAAGGAATTTACATGCTCTTCGCCTCTCTTCATTCGCTTCTTGTGTCTGCGCCTCTGCTGAGCTAAATCACTGGAATTGCTGCATCTCGCTGTTCGCACACCAGACTAAAGAGGGGGCTTTAAACCGGTAATGTACTCGAACTTATTATATTCTCTCCGGCGATTTATAGCAATAGAAGTTTTTGATTTCTTCTATCGCACGTTGTGAAGCAAACGATAAGCATTATGCTATAGCTTAGTCCTGCTGTTTCCAGAATCTAAAAGCTAGGCTGGAGTATAATCTTCGGAGTAGACTTCTACAGTAGTAGTAATGGTGTTCCCTTCTTTGAACCTGCTTTTATGTGCATTCCAGTAATACATGACTGGTGTTTCATATTACTGCTGTTATGTTTCCTCCCTTTTATTGTTTTGTTTCTACATTCCGGTGAGCTCATTGCTCAATTTATGAATATATATATATCTGGTTTGGTAGATATATTTAGTATTTTTGGTTTTAAAATTATCGTTTATGGATGAAGTTGTAAAATATATAGTTGTTCGGATTGTATTGGATTTTAGTTCAGATCTGGTTTTGGTAATTTATAATTTCGGTTCAGGTACCAAATTATGGTTTGGTTCAATTCCAGTTATTTCAGGTGTTTTGGGTCACATAATCGTTTAAAATTGGGTTTGGATTTGGTTGAGTCTGGATCAGTTTTTCAATTACTTCTGTCTAATCTACTCCTAATGCGGTAGTGCGGCTAGTGCCCAAAGTGAGGCCAATATCTTGCCAAACTATTTATAGATGCACATAATGATAATACGTCCCAAATGTCATCACACATCATGATCAACTATTTTATAATATAGAGTTGTTTCAAAAACAAGACCAGAAAATATTTCAATGCCGATCATGAAAACCACATTACCAAAAGTGATATTTAACATAACATATATGGACATGTTAGCTCACAGACTGATCTGCCTCCTCGTGTTCGTGTCTTTGGGTGGAAAGTCTTGCATGACGCAATTCCGTGTATGGACATGTTAGCTCACAGACTGCATCAATCTCTTTTGGCATCATGTGCTACTTGTGGAAGTTGTGAAAACCTGCCTTATGTGTTCTTTCAATGCCCATCTATAGCATAGTATTGGGACCGACTCGTAGTGCCGCATCCACCACCGCTCCACAACAACGCTCAATTTATTGACTGGTATACATCTTCATGCACTACCAAATCCTCCACGGAACTCTCATCCCTTACTTCTCTCCTTTGGTGGTTATGGTATGCCCAATGTCAATGGACTCATCACAAGGTTAAGACCTTCGAAGCCGGTTGGTTTCAAGCTGATAGTTTTCTTCACCAAAGTTTGTTACTACTAAACTTTCTTCTACCACCGGTTTGCAATTGCATCGCTCAACCTATGCTCATTGGGTCGATATTTTGATGGATGCTATCCTTGATCTGCGTGGTCGGTTTGGTCTAGCTTTTGTTATTATGCAAAAAGGAATTATTACAAATGCAGGGGTTACAACTGGAATTGGACGATTAGAGCCATCACAGGTGGAGGCCATGGCCCTGGCCTTGGGAATTGATGCTGCCAAGCACTATAGACGTTCACATGTTCGCCTACTCTCAGACGGCAAATGCATTGTTGATTTCATTTAGGAGGGCAACATCACAACCTTAGATCACCAAACTCATGATATTATTAATCACATGCTTTCACACTTAGCGCCTATAACTGATATTGCATGGTTTCATGTACACCGTGACGGTAATGTCATAGCTCACAACTTAGCATATCATGCTAAAAAAACACAACTCTCTACGGGTTGTTGGAACCCTGACTATGTTCGCAGTAAAGTTAATATATGTTGCATGTTTTCAAAAAAAATATGCTAAATATACTTGTAGCCAAATTATTGATTTTGTAATTTTCCCGAGCATATATTTCTTCAATCAAACACAGCTCAGGGCCAAGTTAACACCGATTCTCTCTTCTTCTTTTTTTCGCAGTTAGAACTTAGAAACCCATTCTCCTCCGGTTCATCCCCGAGCGCGAGAGTGCATCTAGTTAACCCAAGACTCGAAAACCACGGACCGCTTTGCTTCCTCACCAGGTGCTTATGCTCGACCGCCTATTGTTCACCTTATGCCGCGGACTGTATCGCTAAATCGAAGAAATTTAACGTTCTTTGCCAGTCGTTAGTAGTCCAGATGGGAGCTCAAATTGAGATCGCTGAATCGAACCAGGGAAAACAATCGCAGCCAGTAGATCATCAACTTGATGGGAAAGCGAAAGAAGATGCAAGTATTTTGAGGTTTTTGGATTCCCTTGATGGTTATTTGCGGTTACAAGAGTCACTCGCTTCCTCCCTTCGACAGGTTAGAAAAAATAACCAACCAATATCTCTCTTACTATCTGCTATGGGAAGATCCGAGTCCTCGACTACGTTGGTCGTGAATCAAAAGTGTTTGCTGACATAATGTCTTGAGAAATTTGTTCAAAATAGTTTGATTTGGTTATAGTAATAAACGTAAGAAGTATTCATGTGATCATTATCTCTAGTTCGCTATCATAATTTCATTCATTTGTTAAAGGAATTGTGCCTAAGCTGATTTCTCGGGTTTGAAATTGTGCTTTTGTCATCCTGTTGTCATCTCATTGTTGTTGGGATTTGGGAAGTAATTCCTATAACTCGCCTCAAATATTGGGCTTCTCAGTGCAATTAACTAGGAAAAGTTCACTTGCCTGGGAAGAACATGTAAGTCCAAATTGGTATCTCATTGCTCATACTTTTGGTCTGACGAATTAGTGTTTGTGTCATTTTAGGCATGGTTGGAGTTGGCCAGTGCTCGGCATTCTATGGGAGCTTTCCGTATTAATAGTGCAATGTTGGATCTCAAATCCCACCAAGCTGCCACCCAGGTGGTAGTGACAGACAATAATTGCAAGGGTAAACGGACCAACTTCTTATTATATAGCTTCCTTTTTTGTGGATGCTAATTATAGTTTCAAGACATTATTTCTCTGTAGAATTATGATGATGCGTCTTCTTAAAGCCACCGGTTCGTTTGAAAAAGTTGCTACACTGTTCTTCCGCAGAAATAGAAATCGTGATCAGTATGTTCCTCCTGTATTTATGGATATAAAGCTCATGCCATTTATATATATTGTAAAGCAGGCCAATATATCAATGAACCATGTTTTACCCTGCGGAAGTGGGCATCCGTTTCAGATAAACATTCAGAGGGAGCAGAAGATGGTGAGGATAAAAATCAATCTCCAGCAGGTGAGTAGTTTAGATATTTTCCGTCCAAGGGTATTAGTGATGTCTAGAGATGCATAGTGTGATTATAGTAAACATCCTTCATTAAGTCGATTGTTTATTTTTTGTGAAGAAATGCAAGATGAAAGGTCACTGAGTGCGGAGGTTCTCCTCTACCTTCCGAGGAACAAGTGAGTTTTTTTCTCCTGCCTTTGATATCTTCTTCCAGGGAATGACTGACTGCCTGAATGGTTTATTTCTACCCACATGTCTGTGAGTTTTCCTAATTTCTAACCAGTCGGGTATGCTTGTATTGCTGACATTCTAATAAGATATATGAAGCATGACATTTGAAATTACCTTCCTTCAGGTCCAGAAGGAACGACAGAAATCAGTTGCGGTTTTTGGGGGTTTAGTTTCTCCTAAACTAAAGGATGCTCAACTTTCGTTTGAGACAGGTCAAGACTTGACATAGCTCTTCCACCTGTTGGTTTTTTGTTATCTGTCGGGGGCCAAAAATACATAAACCTCGTCTCCTGTTTGTAATTGCAGCACTAGAGACGCTTGTGGAGATTGCCAGCACGCGTTCCACTATGCTTGCGGCATTTGAACATCTTCAAAGAAGAGACTGATAGTATATTTAAACACCTTCAAAGAAATAGATGATTGCGGCAAAATATGATGAAACTGCACTATTCTGTTTCAAACGCTGACAATAAGATCACTCTGTACGCTGACAATAAGATCACTCTGTACGCTACTTGTGTGAGGATCATAGCATTTTTTTCTGGATTACTGGAGTCTTGTAGCAGCCAAGCATATGGTGAAGTAATGTCCTAGTGGATTGGCGAATCCGTTTGTTTATCTTGTAAGTTGTGTTGGATTATTGGTTATGTTCTTGACCCAAGTATCAAAATCTACTTTCTATAAAAAAGTCTCAAAATCCACTAATATCAAGTGTTTTTTCATGTGGTGCATGTATGAAAATTAAGCTAGTTTGGCACATCAAACCCTTGCATCAATGTAGTGTGGTTCTGTGTGAAAGAGGTAGAAAAGAAAAATGGCATACCAAGGCCACCTAAAACTTTTCAATCTGCCGAAGCCACCTACAGGAAATCTTTCGGACTACTCAGTCTGTGTTGAACATTCTTTCTGCCCGCAGAGTTGACAATTCGTCTGTTCTGGAACTCCTATTTGGTCTGCATATGATATACCCACTCTCGAATAACACATGCCATGATCAAAGACACATCTAGATATTGCAATGCTAAAAGCGAGCGCTTTCTTATGGAGAGTTCTTATAATAATTTTTTTCAAGGTAATGAACAGCCAAAACCACCATTCAAATCTAGGAATCTCAAACCCATATGACTAGTGTATGGGTAGAATCTGAAACTGATATACAAATTTGATTCAGTTCTCCCCCTAAAAAAATACTGATGAATTGTATAGTGCGGTTAAGCAGCGGACCATAAATGGACCATACTTGTTCCTCGGAAGGCAGAGGAGAACCTCCGCCACTCAGTGACCTTTCATCTTGCATTTCTTCACAAAAAATAAACAATCGACTTAATGAAATGTTTACTATAATCACACTATGCATCTCTAGACATCACTAATACCCTTGGACGGAAAATATCTAAACTACTCACCTGCTGGAGATTGATTTTTATCCTCACCATATTCTGCTCCCTCTGAATGTTTATCTGAAACGGATGCCCACTTCCGCAGGGTAAAACATGGTTCATTGATATATTGGCCTGCTTTACAATATATATAAATGGCATGAGCTTTATATCCATAAATACAGGAGGAACATACTGATCACGATTTCTATTTCTGCGGAAGAACAGTGTAGCAACTTTTTCAAACGAACCGGTGGCTTTAAGAAGACGCATCATCATAATTCTACAGAGAAATAATGTCTTGAAACTATAATTAGCATCCACAAAAAAGGAAGCTATATAATAAGAAGTTGGTCCGTTTACCCTTGCAATTATTGTCTGTCACTACCACCTGGGTGGCAGCTTGGTGGGATTTGAGATCCAACATTGCACTATCAATACGGAAAGCTCCCATAGAATGCCGAGCACTGGCCAACTCCAACCATGCCTAAAATGACACAAACACTAATTCGTCAGACCAAAAGTATGAGCAATGAGATACCGATTTGGACTTACATGTTCTTCCCAGGCAAGTGAACTTTTCCTAGTTAATTGCACTGGGAAGCCCAATATTTGAGGCGAGTTATAGGAATTACTTCCCAAATCCCAACAACAATGAGATGACGACAGGATGACAAAAGCACAATTTCAAACCCGAGAAATCAGCTTAGGCACAATTCCTTTAACAAATGAATGAAATTATGATAGCGAACTAGAGATAATGATCACATGAATACTTCTTACGTTTATTACTATAACCAAATCAAACTATTTTGAACAAATTTCTCAAGACATTATGTCAGCAAACACTTTTGATTCACGACCAACGTAGTCGAGGACTCGGATCTTCCCATAGCAGATAGTAAGAGAGATATTGGTTGGTATTTTTTCTAACCTGTCGAAGGGAGGAAGCGAGTGACTCTTGTAACCGCAAATAACCATCAAGGGAATCCAAAAACCTCAAAATACTTGCATCTTCTTTCGCTTTCCCATCAAGTTGATGATCTACTGGCTGCGATTGTTTTCCCTGGTTCAATTCAGCGATCTCAATTTGAGCTCCCATCTGGACTACTAACGATGGCAAAGAACGTTAAATTTCTTCGATTTAGCGATACAGTCCGCGGCATAAGGTGAACAATAGGCGGTTGAGCATAAGCACCTGGTGAGGAAGCAAAGCGGTCCGTGGTTTTCGAGTCTTGGGTTAACTAGATGCACTCTCGCGCTCGGGGATGACACTGAGGAGAATGGGTTTCTAAGTTCTAACTGCGAAAAAAAGAAGAAGAGAGAATCGGTGTTAACTTGGCCCTGAGCTGTGTTTGATTGAAGAAATATATGCTCGGGAAAATTACAAAATCAATAATTTGGCTACAAGTATATTTAGCATATTTTTTTTGAAAACATGCAACATATATTAACTTTACTGCGAACATAGTCAGGGTTCCAACAACCCGTAGAGAGTTGTGTTTTTTTAGCATGATATGCTAAGTTGTGAGCTATGACATTACCGTCACGGTGTACATGAAACCATGCAATATCAGTTATAGGCGCTAAGTGTGAAAGCATGTGATTAATAATATCATGAGTTTGGTGATCTAAGGCTGTGATGTTGCCCTCCTAAATGAAATCAACAATGCGTTTGCCGTCTGAGAGTAGGCGAACATGTGAACGTCTATAGTGCTTGGCAGCATCAATTCCCAAGGCCAGGGCCATGGCCTCCACCTGTGATGGCTCTAATCGTCCAATTCCAGTTGTAACCCCTGCATTTGTAATAATTCCTTTTTGCATAATAACAAAAGCTAGACCAAACCGACCACGCAGATCAAGGATAGCATCCCAAAATATCGACCCAATGAGCATAGGTTGAGCGATGCAATTGCAAACCGGTGGTAGAAGAAAGTTTAGTAGTATACAAACTTTGGTGAAGAAAACTATCAGCTTGAAACCAACCGGCTTCGAAGGTCTTAACCTTGTGATGAGTCCATTGACATTGGGCATACCATAACCACCAAAGGAGAGAAGTAAGGGATGAGAGTTCCGTGGAGGATTTGGTAGTGCATGAAGATGTATACCAGTCAATAAATTGAGCGTTGTTGTGGAGCGGTGGTGGATGCGACACTGCGAGTCGGTCCCAATACTATGCTATAGATGGGCATTGAAAGAACACATAAGCAGGTTTTCACAACTTCCACAAGTAGCACATGATGCCAAAAGAGATTGATGCAGTCTGTGAGCTAACATGTCCATACACGGAATTCCCCGAAAATTTGATTTTAATCATTTCTATTTTCTATGTCACTTCATGGTGAGTTACATTTCTCCAACTACATATACATAAACAGATGCCCAATTGATCACTCTATAATATTCATTTTAATATGAGTTATAAAATAAGTACTGCATAATAACTTATGAAAGTAAAACAGATTCTAAAGCGACATATGAGTTTAATTGCTGTTATTGTTACAAAGACATCAATAATACTTCATTTCAGTTCCCATCGACCAACAAACATCACATTTTCCCATTCTTATTTAATTGTCCGACTTGTATGCACAAGTACCTTAATGCCCTCGCTTTCCCATTTTCAATTCCCACCAACATCGACAACCCCTTGCTGAGTTGCTGTTGTGCTCCTTCATGTTCAATGCTCATAGTCATAGGCAACTACTGTTTTCAAATGAACAGGTGTTGATTGCCGAGCAGCCGAGGTAAGAACCACACTGCTCCCATTCCATTTTTCAATAATTAAAGTTAAAATTAAAAATTGTGGGATAATGTTTAACATTTTAGTTATTGTTGTCTGTTTAAATATAATAATAGTATTGTTGTTAATGGTCAATGAAATATTTCTGTCTCTACATAAATAATGAGAACAAGTGTGTAGAAGTGATCATGTGAAATTTACATATAAATTTGGGGTAGAAGTGCCAAAATTTGGGAACGAGATACATTTTAAAGAGGGATAAATAAGAAGCAAAACTGATGAGTCTTATTTAAGGATTTTAAAGTATATTTACTTAAAAAGTGTCTTTTTACAAGGTATTTAAAAATAATTGTCATTAGAAAAAAAATTAAGCCTAGACTTTAAGAAATAAAATAAACCTAACAATTACTTCCCAAAATATTTTTTAAAGGTTAATATACAATCTAATATATATAGCTATACATACTATTATATACAGAAGTATTTCTTTTATTACTTCCCAAAATATTTTTTTAAAGGTTAATATACAATCTAATATATCTATAAATATTATATACAGAAGTATTTTTTTAAAAAAATCTGTAGATCCTATGACACCATAGTGCACAATATACATCCGCTACTCGCTGAAAATCAGTGTAAAAAGGGAGAGTGAAATTTGGGTTGGATACATTGAAACCCTAGATTTAGTCGTGCGTAGGAATCTCATGAAATTTATCATAGATGATAAACGGTAAAGAACGAAAGATATACACATAGAAAATCAGTCCTGAAAACTGGATTTATCGCTAAATTCAAACGTAGAGGGAAACGAAAGAGGAGCAGTAATTGGAATGGTATCATAAACGAGGGTATCTTTGTCATTTGGCTACAGAAATCTCAGACTGTTGAGCTCAATTTTTATAAGATTGGCGCTGGGCCGTGTGAAACCGGTAGAAAAAAAAGAAGAAAAAGCCTATTTTGTACGTTTCTTCCGACTAATTGGCTCACAGAGCTCGCGAACTCTGAAAAACCCGCGAGTAACCTCTCCTCATAGCCAAATTTCTGTCTTTTTCAGGTCGCTGCTGGTATTATTTTCAGTCGCCATCAATCTTTGCTTCAGTTCGTGCTCGGTGCTTAATCTTCTGGATAATACCTTATTCACAGGTACGTACTAGAATCTGGAATTTCCGTAATCGCTCTACAACACCGGCCTGTAACTGATGAAAAAAATTCACCTGCGTAAAATTCTTTCCCTTGTAATGTTTACCTGAGATTTAACCTAAGGCTTGTTGTCATGTTGATTTAAGCCCTTGCATTGGACGAATAAGAAGTAGCTGACATCCGACTTTCAGTTGTTCGACTAAGTCAACTCTCACGCATGGGATATGCTTTGGTTTTACTGATTTTGGCTGCTACTAATTCAGTATTAAATTTTAAAATTCTGTGTCATCGTTTGATGAGTCTCATTATTTTTATGTTTATACTTCTGTGCAAAGAAGTTGAAATCTGATGCTTTTATATCTCACTATCATTCTCTATACTCTATCTTATAGACTCTATAATCTTACCTTACTTTTCTCATGTAAACTTCTCCTGCAAATCACATCCTTTTGGTAATCGTCTATGGTTGGGATTCACCGAATGAATCAATCCCCATGGCTATGATTTTCTACATATCATCCTCCCAAATTTTAGCATGCCTGTATGTTCTAAACGAGTCTAATAGTTGTAAAGCACTTACTATGTTCTAAAAACATATTACTCTGCTACCATGGTTCACACATTACCGATATTATGAAACATAGATCTATTACATGATTTATATTGCTCTCGACTGTGTTCTGTTTTTAAAACTGTTGTGCTGAAGTAGTTATCTTCTGTGCTCAGGAAGAAAGAGTTGGTGTGAAAGTGATTTTCCCCTGTTGAAGGATGCTCAGATAGAGAAAAACGTTTGGGATTGATTTTCTGTTGTACCAACTGTCAGTGTGGTTTTTCTGTGAGGTGGAGGTAGATGTTTTAGGTGTATATATAGATGGATGGACTTAGTTATTGTGTAACATTTGAGCTACTTAGGCACTATCTATTAAAAAAATAGTAATCTTCCATGCTTCAAAATTGACTTTGTTGGTTGAAATGTGACCCTAAACTAATTAAGATTAAACATTTGCTAAGGTTGTCCACAGTTGTGCTTCTCTGCTGATAGTGAGACTGTGTTCACCCTTTGTAGTATTTGACCCTCATTGATAGTACTGAGTTCGTGTGACTTTGCTTAGATGTTGCTTGGATGCCTCGCATGCCCCACACAGGGCTGGCCTTGAACATCGCAACCTGGGAAATGCCCTAGAGCCCAATGTCTAAGGGGGGCCAATATATCTAGCTTGATCCTTGTTTTTGCTTTTCTTAATTTAACATCAAACAGTAGGCAGTAGCATTGTTATTTAAATATAAGAAATGGTGCTAACAGTGAGTTCAGTGTATCTCACACTTGTTTTCTTCCATTGGTTTTTTAAATCTAACATTACAAAAATTGTTAAATACGAGAAACTACCCTTTGCTTTGTCCATTTATATTCATGACACTTCATTTTTTTTCTAATTAAACATTCACTGTTCATTTCAACTATTAGAAAGAGATGCAAAAGAAGATCAGTTCCTTCTTCAAACAAGCACCTGAAACATGTTCTGGAGTCCCTTCTGCTATCTCCAGTGATCTGGTTCCTAGTGACGCTTGGGAGGATGCGAAGTCTAAAATTCAGATCAAATACACCCGCAAAGATAGACAGACTGATCATAAGGCTTTGTAAGTACTCCTATTCTACACTCTCACTCCCCAACCCCCCCCCCCCCCCCCTGTGCAGGACTGAAGAAGTTTCTTTTTAACAAGCAGACGCCATGTTCATAGTGAATCAGTCTCTACCAGTGCTTTGGATGAAAATTTCAGAGGCGATGAAGAGGTAGATGAAGCAAAACTGGATGAGGAAAAACTGAAATTGAGTGTTAGGAGAGGGAAAATACTTAACATGAAGAGAAAATATGCTCAATTTCATTTGGAGTTGGGTCAGTCTGATTTCCTTTTACATACATGCTCTACATGTGGGATAAAGTATGCTAAGGGTGAGGTTGTTGATGAGAAAGTTCACAATGCATTTCACAAGAATTATACCAATGGGATCCCATTCAAGGTTGGTTGTGGTTTGCTTTGTGTTTTCTAGCTTTGTCTGGTGCACTTTCTTAGGTGTAATTTTGTCCAATACGTTTTGCGTTACAGGGTTGGCGGTGTGAGAGACTGGTAGATATTCCCTCTGTTGAAGGGGGTCGTGTCATTCTGGCTCTGAATACTGACCCTCCAGCCCAAAGGAATAAGGTACATGTTTTCCTCTCCGCAAAGTCCCATGAGTTGTTTTGCATTCGTTTTTTCTTTAATGTTGCGGGGATTTGACCTGTTGTTTATGTGACATATTGCTCTTATCTATGCCAATATACCTGGCTTTATTTACTGAATATTAGATTGTAGGTTCAAGAGGTTATTAAGATGATGGAGATTGAGCTCGGGGATGGATGGATATATCACGATCTCTGCAAGGTGAGTTTTGGTAGCTACACTGCACCTTCTCGTTATCTTTTTACATATATGGCTTTTTCATATAGTTGGATTGACTGAGCTGTGATGTTTCTGTTCAATTTACTTGTGCAAACTTAGATAACTTGTCCTATAATAATTGACACCCTAAAACAGCTGTAATTGACACCTCGCTATCTTTTTACATATCTGACTTTTTCGTTTAGTTGGATTGGGCTGAGCTGTGATGTTTCTTTTTTTGTAAACCAATTTACTTGTTCGAACTTAATTAACTTGTGCTATAATAATTGACTCACAAACTGCTGAATAAGTCTCATCTGTTATTTATGTTTGATTCGTTTTACATACATGCACACTCTTATAAACAAATTTTGGTCTTTCTGAGAGTTTGGTTACACTGAGGTTCAATTCCTTAAAGCCTTATGTTGGTGGCGAATGGAGATTACCTTGCCAGAGATTGCAATTCTTCTTTTTTTTTTTTTTGTGTAACACAGGTGTATCTGTTCATATCTGGACGTAGGGTTGCCGGGTGTCTAGTTGCAGAGCAGATAGACAAGGCATACAAGGTTGTTTGTAATGCTACAGATACTGACTTTGATGCTACTAATGTGAAAGAATCAGCAGTACAATCAACCAAACTTCAATTTGGCGAAGTTACCTTTGTAAGAGAAGTTAAAAGAAGGGCTCCCAGAAAAAGCTCAGAAGGCAACGCTCTAAGCTCTATTGTTTGTGAAGAAAAATCGGTACCTGCTTCTTGTGGAATACGTGCTATCTGGGTCAGTCCTCACAATCAAAGGAAACGAATTGCAACCTACTTACTGGATGCTGTGAGGTATTTCATTCCACCTTGATAAATATATAGGTTATAACATTTTCTGGGTTCTATCATTTGTATGTGTGCTTTACGTTATGTAAAATGTTTGGGGCGTGTTGAGCGAAGTATGATTGTATCAGTGTTTAGAATTTTTCATACCGAGTAGCATGGTTGTGGTATGTGAGCAGATTTATCTTAAATGATTCATTCTGAATGCCATGATTAGTAAAGTCAGTGCTAATATATAAGAAGTTGTTGTGGAACTGGATAAACTTTTTGCTATCCCCCACAGTATGAGCAATGATGATAGAAGTGAGAAAAGCAAGGTCACTTGGTACTGGCAGTAATAAGCATCATACGAGGTTCCATTCATTTGTAGTGAATGCAGAGTACAACAATGTACCCCTCAGACTCTTATATAGTTTTGCCATACTGTTCCTTTTTTTTTACCCTTGGTTCTTATATCATCCTCATCTTGACTACCCAACAGGGTTATTTTTTGTAGCTTGGAGATGCTTGTTTGCAACTAAAAGTTTTGATTATAACTCACAGCCTTCATAGCAAGTACTGTTTGGTTGTATTATAATAGCGGGAGGCCTTTATGTATCATGTCCACCGATTATCCTATGAGGTTATGGTTCTGATCTCATACCCATTATCAGCATGTTTCAACTTGGTTCATCACAAGCATGAGATACATCGTTTGGATTTATTCAAAGTCTCAAGTGATTTAACTTCTTTATCTCTTTTATTTCTGTTTCAACATAAATAAGAATCTTGTTCCTTGTTGTGCAGGCTAAGCTTTTCTCTAGGGTCCGGATCAAACATCATTCACCGTTGGGAAGTAGCGTTTTCTCAACCAACAGCAGCAGGAATGGCATTGGCTTCCAAGTACACGGGGACTAGATCCTTCTTGGTTTACAAGACAACTTAACATGTGGAAAGAGGTAACTGACGCCTAGTTTGGCCTCAATACACGCAATTGAATTAGGATGTGATGTACTATAGTATTTACTTCCTCCGGTAACGGGGCCAGACAGTTATTGGTTAATAATATATGTATCTATGTTGTTAATGTACGCATCCTACTAGTCATGACTCCTGAGAGATCCTTGCTTCCCGTCCGTGTCGCTTTCTCATAATCATGGACGAGCTGTTTTGCTCAAAAAGAGCAAGATTTCCTCTATCTGTTTTCATTTATCGGTCTCTTTCTTCGTAGAGGAGTGTTTTTACCCTTCACCGCATTAGGAGTTGAACATTAGAGGGTGGTGGATTGTTTATGTTTAGAGACTAGTTAGTACAACAGTTGTTACTATGCGGGGTTCTATCCTGTAAGCCTGATTTGTGCTGAGAAATCAGAACTAGCACGTGCAACACTCTCTTTGCTGCTGGAAAAAACATTCTCTTCATATTGCAGATTGTTTATGGTTATGGCAGTCAAGGCCCTGAGCTGGGCTGATCAGTGGGGAGCTGGCACAATCGGAGTAATATCAGAGGGAGAGAACCCAAAATAGTGACAGTACGAGAAGAATGCACCAAAAGCATCAGGAGCGGCGCAAAAGGTCTCTAGTGGAATGGCAAAGAGATTTGGATGGTTTAAGCGAGTAAAACCCCAACCCCTACCGCTAAATGACACCTTTCCGGGAGGAACGTCAATAGAAGTGTAATATAGATTCTCCATGTGCATGTGTGCGCAATTTTGTTGCATTCGTTCTACATAGCTTCTTTCCTTGGATTGCAAATTTTCTTCTTTGAATATTTAATTACAATCCTCACAGGCAACCTAAAGTGTTCTCTCTGCTATATGTCATGTAAAGAAAGCATCATCGTTGAACATTAACCATGATAAGATATGATACTGAAATACCCCGAACTTAAATATAGTGATTAAATAATTCTAATATGGTATTTAAGAGCCTAATAGTGTCTAAGTAATTTTGGTAAAGAAAATAAAGCCAAAAGAAAAGAGGAAACACTTAAAAAGCGTAAATTGTAAAAACGAACGTTATGCAACCATTGGAGGTATGTGATCTCGGTTAGAGTATTAGATGGATTCCTAAGGCTTATTTACGCCTAATAAATGTACGAGAACAATTCCCGAAAAAACGGATCCAGATAATGGACTAAAAGTTAACGGAGTCTTAAAGCACGTTTTTCGAGAAAACCCGAAAACATGAATTTGAGTAGTCAAATGGACCCGTAAAAATTATAGTCAACCAAATAACTATAATTGAACATTAATGGAAGCTTAGGAACCATTAAAATTAATTAAATGTGAAAATTCCGAAAAACGGGTTCCGGTGAGTGAATAGTGTAAAAACTAGAACTTGTGGGGTGTTAGTGTAATAAAACCAAATGACTTCCCCCATTTGTAAACAAAAAATCAGAAATTTATGTGTGTGGGGCTGTCTGGGACGGATGATTACCTCCCCCCCCCTCCTTAATTCATTTTATGCACAAAAGGACAAAAGCATAAAGCAAAAAGTAAGTTAAAACCCTCACCCACTCTCTCTCTTCTCATTCCTTCCTTTCCCAACCTGAGACTCCCCTCTCTTTCCTTCTTCATCTGATTCTTCTTCTTCCTCACGGTAATATGGAGCTTCTCAAGAGCTCCCATGACAACTCCACTCTCTTCTCATGCCCAAGCTTCATTAAAGCCCCAAATCAAAAATAAATTGCATATTTGAACTCCCCTCACCAAGCTCTACATTCCCCTCTTTCCAAAATCCCAAAAGCTTGAAGTTCATCTCCATGGGTATAGCCCATTTGAAGAGAAAGTTGGTGTTTCTTGGAGCTTCGAGTCTCCTCTTCCATTTAAGGTAAAAAGTTTCAAGAGAAAAACTCATCTTTCTTCATTTCCTTACCTTAGCTGATTTTGGCCTCTTATGGAGTCTTGTTTTCCCCTTGTATGAGCATTGTTCCAATCCACAAAAGTTTAGTGGGAGTTCTTTCTTGATTCAAGACCAAATCCCATCTTAGAGTTTAAAGGTAAACCCCCGAAGTTTGAGCTTGGAACACCTCCTTTTAATCTAGAATAAATAATGATTCTAAGTGTCTTTGATTGGTCTCATTTCATCTTGGGGTATCGATTTGGAGCTGGTCAACTCCATGACCCTTGGCCAATTTTCAATCAAGAGAAAGGAGAAGAAAAAGAAGAGGAGTGAAAGGAGAGAAGGCTTGTGAATATAAGGTAAATAATCTACCTTGAAGCCTAACTTAATGCTTTTAGAATTTTGGGAATGGGTAAATGAATGAATGAACCAAAACTGGAATGGAAATGTATTTGGTTAAGGCTAGAGAGTTTGTGAATTGTTGTTTGAATTAAGGGCCTTAGAGCCGAGTGATTTGAATATGTATATTGATATTGTTGTTTGAAGATATTTTGGTAAATTTGGATTAAGCTTGTGTGCTGGTAGGATCCCTTGTGAATGTGGCTAGATTGGAAGTGATTTATGATGAAAATGATGGATTTGGACATGTTAGGTTTATAGGGAAACTATGGCAAAATTTTAGTAGAAACTAAGTGTTTAAGGTGACTTGGTGAATTGGAGAACCTAGGTGCTTATTAAGTGGAGTAGAGTTGATTAATAACCTTGGAATGGTATTTGGAGAACTAAAATAGAGGTGTAAAAATCTGTAGCAAGTTAGTGTATTAGTGCCTTGGAGCCATGGAGAGAAACTAGGTTGTATGACATTGAAGAAAAGGATGGACTTGGGTATAGAGAATGCATTTGTCTAGGATGGAATTGTAATAGTCAATAAGTAATTTGGTGGTAGTTGGTAGAAGGTTGTATGTAACACCCCTACTAATTCGGCTCCTAAATATCCTATAACTGTCGCATATCATAAATATATCGCAGCGGTAGTAAAAGATTGTCGTCCTACTGGTGTCACTGTTATCACTCGCCCATAAGAGTGATAACGATTTACCTGATAATCAACTTGCGAAACGTATTCCCGCAGTGACCACAAGAGATAGATAGCAGTACTTAAACAATTTAAAACAAATCTAACAATAAACAATTATTACAGACCGTGAGCAACTAAACCAAAAACACCTCGGTTAAACAACCCGAGTCCGAAACAACCTGAGTATCACACCGTACCAAGTCTAAACCAACAGTAATACAATAGTCACACCTCGCTGCGACCCACCAGCTAATCACCTGAAATAAAGATGGTTTATGGTATGGAATCAGCCCCTGCTGAGTATGTCATCACATGCCCCGTCATGCCCCCAAAGCAGTGGCGGACCAAGCTTATAAGCTGTGGGGGCACGTGCCCCCACAGCTTTTTGGAAAAAATATAAGTATATATGTGTATATATAACAAAAATAAATAATAAATGTTAAATAATTAACTAGTGTAACCAAAATATGATGTTTTGACATTCAAAATAGTGCATGTTCAAATTGTAATATAAATATAAAATATTGTTTTAAATATTTTATTTGCCATATTGTTATTCGATAAAAAGTGCCCGCCAAAGGCGGATGGAGTTCCAATTCCTCAAAATTTTTGAAAATTAGTTAAATGATCTTATAAATTTTTGAAAAATATAAAATAACATAATATTTTAAAGTGTGATAGTGTAAACAAAATTTTTATCTCATAAACAAAATTTTTGAGTTCACTACTGACCCCACAGGTTTGAAAGTCTGGGTCCGCCACTGCCCCAAAGACCCCTCAATTATTTGGTCGAGAGCATGAGGTTCATTACATGCAATACCGTTTTAATATTTAAACTGTAAATCAATTAACAGTAACATCCATACAATAACACAACCATCAACACACATAATATAACACATGTATAACCAATGAACAACAAGCGAATCAACGAGAATGGTAAACAAGTATTAATTCTCGTCCATGGTATAGAAACCAATATCGTTCGCCACTGTACAAGTCTCAACTGTATTAATTGTTCAGTTATACCTAGTGACAATGTCTCATTAAAACGACATGTCTCTAGTTACCCATAAATTATGGCGGGTCACCCACGGCAGTAGCCACTCCAACGGTAGAGTCTCCGACCAACGAGCCATTCTAGCTCACGGGAAATTTTCTTGATACTTACGGACCCGTACGCGGACATCCTGGTATCGTTTTTGTGATCACAGCGCGCACCAAGAGCCACATCCTCTTGGCTTTACTTTCCATCTTTAATTAATTATTTATTCCATCGCATCGCATTACCAAATTTTCCTAACACAGCAGACTAAGGTCATTAGTCCAATCCGGAGTCTGTAAACTCGGGATCCAGTGTTAGATACGAGAGCGGCGTATAGAAAGGCCAATGCTCCGTATAAAAGTCTCGGATAATATGTATATCTTATTATCCTAGTGCTACAACGTTTTTCTGACGATCCTTATATTTCATATAAGATAGCACCATAGCCGCTAGTTCGTTTTATATATATTGGTCCTTATATACGAACCGGTACTGTTAACTCAACAACAGTAATAATAAGCAGCTATAAATATACAGTTCATGCATATTTAATTAAACATTCAGACAAACAATCTTATCACAGATCACACAGAAGTCTGAACTGAGGAAGCCCTCAGAGACAATCAGAGACACATAACAACATACCGTTCACCCTGATGTATTACGGTGGAGTATGAATCAGCAAGATCCTACGCTCCTTGTGTAGTCTCTAACAGTCTAAACAATACATAATGCTACTGATTAGCATACCGTATAACAACACGACCCTACGGTACCCCGTACCGTCACTAATAACTCCCGGTTAACCCCCGTTATTAGCTATCAATATTTGTCGGGTTTTAGGTTTAACTCGAGATTGGAAAAGTGTTATATTACATGCGTAGTTTGCCTTGTATATTAATATACTTATTGTTGAACTCGTTATCGCATGTGACTTAACTCTCCCTTGTATGTCGTATAGTTTATTTCATTATTGCATGTGTGATCCTTTGTCATGCACTATGCATCTCACCTTAGTATTTATTTTTCTAAGGTTTGTCTTTTTTTTTAAAATTCGATGAGGTATAATTCATTTGTAAACAATACTTTGAATGTATAAATTCTTATTATCCCACGTGTACTCCTAACATTAGAATTCCACATCTAATGTTTGTAACTCTTTTCCTTTTTATCATATGTCATTTTTAATTATGAACACATGGTCATTAAACCATATTATATTTTCCACCATAACATATATTTATTTATGTGTATGTTTTATGGAACTATTTCTTATATGGTAAGTCTTATAATATATATTCATTCTTTCTAATGAATACCTCTTATATTATAAATGTTATAATTCTTATAACATTAAAACCATATTATGAATTCCATTTAAAAAAATGTTAATATTTCCGAACAGCACCTATGTTCTTAAATATTTACGAAACCCACCACTTAATTAATATAATGTTACGTTATTGTTATATAACATATCTTATGACATTTGAGTCATTTCAAACAATTATAACCTATAGTCATATTTTGTTTATAAAATACCAAATGGCCCCTTATATTTTCGGTTTCCATTATACACCACTAAAATTCTATAAATCACAATTCCATCCCAATTTATAATACATAGTTTTCTAATTCCCTTAAAACCATATATTATACATATATCTTTCTAAAACCTTATATACCATTTCAAAAATTACCAAACTATACCAAAAGGTTATAAATATTATTCCTAACCTTATATTTCCTTTAAATCTCGGTTTTCACCCCTTTGTTACCCATTTGTCACAATGTTATAAAATACCATATGTTATACTTATATAATTCATATAAACTCCAAATTTAACCAAATAAACTTCTAAAAATTCCTAATAACTTAAGGACTATTCTAAATTCCATTTAGTACCCCAAGTTTTTGGAAATTACATTATAACCCCATCTTTTATAAATCTTTCACAATTTAATAAATATCTTATTATAAGATAGTATTTTAATTTTCTTAAATTTTCCAAACTTGGTCAAAGTCTCCTAGATGGTCAACTTTGACTCCTAATACCAAATGGGAACCAATTTTTCGGTAATCACTAATAATAACCTATACTTTCTATTTTTACAATTTTGACCCAAAACTTTATAAAATGTTATAATTTTTATTAAATTCATTTAAAACCCTAATTGCTCTAAATTAAGCCCACGCTTTCTAATTTCCTAGTAATTACGAATTGGCCCCAATTTTAATTATAAGCATAAATAAAACTAAATAAGCTTATAAACTTAAATTAAAATGGCCTAATGACATGGCCTTATTACAACCTTGAACTTGCAAAATAAATTACACAATAAATGTCTCAAAATATAGCATATATTTTCGGCCTCACCATGGTTTAATTATTTTTCCACATAATGTCATAATTTGACCATTATGTTAATTAAATCTCTTAAATGACTAGCTTAATTCATCTTAGCCATTTTTTTCCATTTTTAGGTCAATATGACCTATATATATAATTTCACTCTCGGCCATATATATATATATGCTTAGAAATTATAAAAATCATAAGTTTAAGGTGTTTATACCTTGATTATTCCTTGTATGAGCTCGGTCACTTGTAGGAAAATTCACCACTTGATTTAGACATGTTTAATACACAAAAACAAGATATGGTTACACTCCAAGCTTGAGTTTAACCATAAGGAATAATTAATGTAAGATTTAAGGCAAAAATCACCTTAAAAATGCAAGGGAAGTTCTAAGTGGTTTCGACCTGAACCAAACACACCACAAGGTGTTAGATCCACCATATTGACATAGGAAATAGTTAGATCACAACAAACTACCTTGTTGTTAGGTTTTACCTTGGAAAAATGCCTTAAAAGAGGGTATTTCCTTTGGATCTTGGTAACCCTTGCTCCAAATGGCTAACCAAATGAATGAACATGTAAATATGAAGATTATGAGTGTATAAACTCATAAAAATCAGAGGCAGAAAACCGCTTGAAAGATTGAGAGGCTTAAGGTATGTTTTTACCTTAAAATGCAATTTTGAGCAACCTTGGTCCCTCTACTTGCTTCAACCGAGTTTAGCTCTTGTTATAACCTTAGAACACTGAGAATAAGCCATAGGAATTGATGAGCCACGAAATCTAGGTGTAGGTAGTGAAGAGATGAAGAAAAAGGGCTAAAAATGACCTTAAAACACTTACCTTAAGAGCTTAGGAGTTGGATCTGCCTTCCATGCTCAAGAACCAGACTTGAGAGCTTCAAGGAAGGGGAGGAACTCGGCTGGGCAGAAGGGAAACGGACAAGGAAGAAAGAAATGAGTGGAAAGGTTTGAATTATTTGAAAAAGGTAAGGTTACTATTCTAAATTGGTGTTAGGTAGCAATTATTGTCAATCAAAGACTTGTGCTGCCTTCCCACCTCCTTGCCAGCCGATTTCCATGGGGTCAAATGGGTCATTAATTGACCATTGACCAAACTTGGTCAATTTGACTCAAACGGGCCCCCTTGTGGGGTTTTATTAATATTTTAATATTAAATTTGTAAAAATTCGTAAATTTCTGGAATTAAATTCCTAATATGATATAATGTGATATATTATCATATTTAAAGGTAATTATAACCTTTAAGCCCATTAAAAATCAATTTAGAAGGCAATCTCACAAAAACGTGCTTTAAGGTGTTTTAGTGCACATTTTTGTGTCACAGGGTGTTCCTGAGCTTAGTTCTCCTTGAGAATGGTTTCATTGTGTTCCTTACTTCATTATAATGCTTAGGAATCCACTTTGGATCCTATTTGAGGTCATACAATCTTTATGGTGTCTTAAAGCACATTTTTGGCTTTACCGATCTTAAGGCGTGTTTTGCCTTGTTGAGATCTTTTAGATTGTTCCCCAATAATATTTAGATGTTTAATAATTATCTTAGATCATTAATAGATCATTTAATTATATTTTAAAGATTAGGGGTATTTCAGTCTACCCCCCTTAAAAAGGCTTCGTCCCGAAGTCCTTAATCCTCTACAGTTCACCTAAGGAATCAAGTTCCACTAAGTAACCAAACAGTCCATTGCTAGGGAGT